>JAAGNO010020655.1:112879-152336 GCA_033439905.1 Ceryle rudis | reverse complement strand
AAAGTTGAACTTAACTTAAAGTTGAACTTAACTTAAAGTTGAACTTAACTTAAAGTTGAACTTAAATTTGAACTACTTCACATCAAATGGACAAAGGAGAAACACAGCAACAGAAATCGATATAAAAAATAGTTCATGCTAATGACACTTAACAGTTCTGCCCTGCAGTGTGCTCTCATTCGGGAGGAAGCAAGTGTATTGGCTATTGAAATCTTACATAAAGTGTGAAATGAAGTATGTGTGCTGGAGGGCATCAATATAAATCTCATAATATATTTTAAATTTTTCCCCTCCTAATTAAACCAAACAAAGTTTGTGGTGATCCTCATGGGATTTTTCTTCAGAAGGGGGAAAATGGACTGAATCTATATTCTGTATATTGAAGGTTAATTCTAATAAATCAGAAAGCAAAGATCTTGTAATGGGAAAATATTTTCTGCACTCACCCAATTAAACCTTAGAAGCTGGATAATGGAATAATTGTAGTCAGTCAATTGCTACAAAGTCATAATAGCTTGAGCACAACTAAGACTCCAAGGCAGTGAAATGCTGGTGGTAAAATAATAAAACCCTTATTTCAATAATAATCTCAAGTTAATTAGAATAAGGCAGTGCAGCGTGTTCTTAATACTAGACAAAAACAATTAGCATAGTACTTAGTAACAACAATATCCTTATTATCTGAAAGACAAAATAGGATTAATGCAGCAGTAAAGCACTGAAACCATATGTCAACGTAAGAACACAGAGGAAAATAACTTTGTCAATAGCCCAAGCCCAGCACAAGTGATGGAAACTTCCACCTCCAAGGAAAGGAGAACTTGGTTGTAGCAGATGTGTGGTTGAGTTCCTTAATACGATTGAGGTCTCTTCCCTGTGCCAAATGTTTCTTTGTGTGGATTCAGTCCTCACAAAAATGTCTTGAGTCTGTTCGGATTACTCCTCCTGCTTTTTTTTTTCTTGGCAAGATTGAGACATGATATATCCCCACATGCCTGCCTGAGTACAAAATAACTAAAAGTTAAGGCTAGGGGGATTATTTAAATTACGGTCTGACCTCCTGCAAAGCACAGACCAGAAAATTCAGCCTAGTTACTCCCGTATTATCAGGCTGACATTTGAAGCAGATGTGTTGTAGATGCCTCAAGTTTCAGGACTGCTTTACAGCATGCGGCAGTCAGTATTCTGACCCCATCACGTCTTAATGATAGGGTGAAAAACTGCAGTATATTTTTTTGCAGTTGCCCTGATAGAGATCTGGAAGGCTGAGAATACATTTAGCATTCAAACCAAGCCTCATCCTACGTCTACAGCAAGTTTTCCATGGGGACGTGTGAACACAGTCTTTTTACTTGCAGAGACCAGTCAAGAACAAAATGCTGATTTTTGTTTTAAAAATCTTTATAGTTGCTTTCAAGATGATCCAGTGAACGTTGCGGCATTTTCACTTCAGTGCTGTTGTCCCCTGTGGGCTCTTGGGTAGTTGTTACGTTTCTGGGGTTTGAGGTGGAACAATCAATCTTCTACCCACCCTTTACCTGAAAACTGAAAACTGATCTTGTAACTGGCAAGCTGCTACTCATCATGGTATAAATCAGGAGTGTTGGGTATCTGTGAGCTAGCTCCAAAAGCTAGCCTTTTGAAAATTATTTCCTCCTCAAAACCTTGGTAGTTTTCCTTTCTGTATAGGTTTTACAGATAAATACATGCGCTTGTATTCTGGCAGCTTTGCTCATTAATATTGTTAAAAGAGAGGCAGTGGTTTTGGAGCAAGTTGGCTGTTCAGAGAAATACCAAGCATTCCTTCATAGCTCCCGATACCTGGATTATAATATCTGCCACATTGTGATAATATTTTGCAATTTAAGCCCCAAGACATAAATTCAGGAACTGCAGCATAGTCAATAAACTAAAAAATTGCTTGGTGTGGATAATTATGGCACTGATCTTGCATTACATTTTAACCTACAAGAGACCCTGCTGACTTGACAATGTTCGTTACTTCCTTTTCTTGTAATGCATGTCCCACTGCTTTGGTCTAGCACACTGGCCAAAAAAAAAAAAAAAGGTCATGGATCTGTTCCACTGTGTCTATCCTATTTTACAGTACAGCTATTTGATAACCACTAACTAGTACAAATTCTGAAAAATCTAGACGATGCACTGTAGGAGGAAATGCTCTAAAAGCATATTTTTAGTTTATTAGGATGATAGATTAGCATTTTACTTTACTATCATTTATGATTTTTCTGTGAGTTGTGCGTTCCTCTTGGGTTCTATCATGGGGAATAATGTCTGACATTTGGCTGGGGAGCATTGGGTAGTGGAGAAGGTTAGGAAACTTCCTCATTTGCTGTCATGACAGCTTCCTATTTAATCTAGATAAAGAATCCTAATGAGATGTGTCCTATGATTCATTTTTAGCATTTTGCCTTCCGTTAATTATAACCTGTTGTCTGGGGAATTGGTAAGAGAGGGCAAAGTCTTGCATACAAAGAATCAAAATATATAAGCTAATTCCCACAAACCTATCTTGAAGAGGGAGGCATCTCCCAGAGGCCCTTTACACGATGGGAAAGCTCTTATTTTCAGCAACATCCTAATGTCTGTGTGTTGCTTGAGATTTTCATGATGCTGTCAGCTGCTGCAGACATATGGCTCCAATTGATTTGTCCTGACAATAACAGTTACCAGCACTCATTTCTCCACACTCAAAATGAGGCACATCTGTTATAAATTTGTTGACCGTCAAGGACCAGTAAAGACCTATGTGAAAAACATCCTTTTTTATCTGGTGCTTCCCCCACCCTCCTCACCTCCTCTTAAGCATGGTTATTGTGGCCTGCTGTCCATGATCATGGCTATTTAAAGGTCACTTCCATGGTATGGTGTATATCATACAAATATTATGTTTTGGTTTGGTTTTGTTGTCGTCCCCCCCCTCCCCCCCAGAATATACTGCCGTGACTAAGTAATTCCTGAGTGTTCTTGCTCATTTTATTCTAGGAATTCTCAGTTGTTCAAACAGGGTTTGGGGGGCTGATTTGCTTTCTACTCAAAGGCGGCAGTTCTGCCGCTTAGTCCCATTTCTGGCTGCAGGTGACTATTTTAGTGTGTACTTTTGCCTTTGAATGGCTGTCAGAGTTTTATTTTACTTTGGGTATGGGCTTGAAGATTCCCGCAAACTGTAGTGGGACCTTATAGCAGAAATAAAAAAGCATCTTTGTTACGATGTCAGATACACATAGAAGTTCTCCTGCTTGTAGCCAAGTGTTATACAAGCACATGCAGCATAATGTTGTTTGTCTCTCTGCCACCCAAACTCTTTTGTTTCATGTATGTCTATCAATTTCTTCTGTGGTCGAATACCTGGATGCAGTTTCAGAACTAGTGCAGTCTTTGAGCTTCTGTCATCACCCTGTGTTTAACTTTTGAAGTTAAATTGGTGCAACTGCCTGGATGAAATACTCCACTGGTGGCCAGGTCTGATGCTGCATTTTAGTCATGGTTTGTCTGATAGCCATCAGATGATACTGATGTACCCCTGTTTTTCCAATGCTGACCACCTTTGCAAAATGCTGTGGTATCATCATTGTACAGGGCTGTGTAAGAGCAGTTTTCTATAGCTGTGATAGAAAACCACCATGGCTTGGTGGGAGCAAGGGAATGAGACTTCCCACTTTGAGAGGTGATAACTGTGTGGAATATGGCGTTGCTTAATAATTTTAGCAGGAGTGTGGGCCTGATCTTGGAGTGCTGCTTTTTCGGTTCTGCTTTGGTGACCAAGCAGTAGAGTAAAACTCTCTGGCCTTCTGCTGCTAGTTGCCAGTCTGAAAGCTTGATGTGTTCCCATTGCTCTCATCCATCAGAGGCAGAAAATGTAACAGATATGGGAAGTTTACCTTTGTTGGCACTGAAGCAAGACCTGCCTTCCTTCCAGGTGGAAGAGGGAGTAGGATGGAGAGGGCACTGCAAGTATTTGGCTTCTCAGTTGAGGGTAACTTCTGTTTCCTTGCTCTGCTCTTCACCTGGCATAAGGCTGAATATAGTAATAGAGAACAATAAGCTCTACCTGTTATCCTCTACTGCAGTGGGAAGAATATAGAATCATAGAATTGTCAGGGTTGGAAGGGACCTTAAAGATCATCTGGTTCCAACCCCCCTGCCATGGGCAAGGACACCTCCCACTAGATCAGGTTACTTAGAGCCCCAGCCAGCCTGGCCTTAAAAACTTCCAGGGATGGGACTTCCACCATCTCTCTGGGCAACCTCTTCCAGTGTCTCACCACCCTCATGGTAAAGAATGTCTTCCTAATGTCTAATCTGAATCAGCCCACCTCTAGTTTTGATCCATTCCTTCTAGTCCTACCACTACCCAACAGGTTTTTTGTAGGCCCCCTTAAGATACTGGAAGGCCCCAATAAGGTCTCCATGGAGCCTTCTCTTTTCCAGACTGAACAACCCCAACATGCATCTTGGCTTAGGACCTTTGCCCTTAAACTTTCATCAAGAAGCAAGTTGTGGCTTTCTGGTATCTGTGAGGCTTAATGAAGTTTAGTTTTGCAGTTCCTTTGAGCTTCCCTTCCTGCTTCTCATTCAATAGAATTACAGAATGGTAGGGGTTGGAAGGGACCTCTGGAGATCATAGAGTCCAACCCCTCTGCCAGCACAGGAACACCCAGGGCAGGCCACACAGGAACATAGCCAGATGTGTCTTGCAAGTCTCTAGAGAAGGTGACTCCACAACCTCTCTGGACAGCCTGTTCCAGGCCCTGTCACCCTCACAGTGAAGAAATTTTTCCCTCATGTTGAGGTAGAACTTCCTGTGTTTCACCTTGTGACCATTACCTCTTGTCCTATCACAGGACATCACTGAAAAGAGACTGGGCCCTTCTACTTGACACCCACCCTTCAGATATTTGTAAACATTGATAAGATCCCCTCTCAGTCTTCTCTTTTTCAGGCTAAACAGCCCCAGGGCTCTCAGCCTTTCCTCATGAGAGAGATATCCCTGAACCCAATAATCTAGATGTGGTCTCACTAGTGCAGAGTAGAAGGGGAGGAGAACCTTCCTTGATCTGCTGGACACACTCTTCTTTATGCACCCCAGGATACCATTGGCCCTCCTGGCCACAAGGGCACATTGCTGTTCCATGGATAACGTTGTCCAGAAGGATGCCAAAGTCCCTCTCCATGGAGCTGCTTTCCAGCATGTCTACCCCTGACCTGTACTGGCACACGGTGTTGTTCCTCCCCATGTGTAGGACTACACTTATGCTTGTTGAATTTCATTAAGTTTACCTTTGTCCAGCTCTCCAGTCTGTCCAGGTATCACTGGATGGCAAGCACAGCCTTGTGGTCTATCAGCCACTCCTCTTGGTCTTGTATCATCAGCAAACTTGCTGAGGCTACACTCTGTCCATTCAGGTCATTGATGAAGATGTTGAATAAGACTGGACTCAGAACTGACCCGTGGGGAACACCACTACTTACAGGTCACCATCTGGACTCTGCACCACTGATCACAATCTTCTGAGCTCTATTGTTCAGCCAGTTCTCAACTTATCTGTCTCACTCTTCTAACCCACACTTCCTGAGCTTACCTACAAGGATGTTATGGAGGCAATGTCAAAGGCCTTTCTAAAGTCAAGGTAGACAACAACCACTGCTCTCCCTGCATCTAGTCATTCAGTCACACCATCACAGAAGGCTATCAGCTTAGTCAGACATGACTTCCCTTTAGTAAATCCATGCTGTCTACTCTTGATAACCTTCTTTTCTTCCATGTGCTTAGGGATGATTTCTAGAATGAGCTGCTCCATCACCTTTTCAGGGATGGAGGTGAGGCTGACTGGTCTTGTAATTTCCAGGGTCTTCCTTCTTGCCCTTTTGGAAGTCTGGAGTGACATTGGTTTTCCTCAGGAGTCTCGCCTGTTCTCCATGATCTTTCAAAAATGATCGAGAGTTGTAGAGCAACATCAACCAGCCCTCAGCACTTGTGGGTGCAGCCCATCGGGGCCCATGGATTTGTATATGTTCAGTTTACCCAAGTGATTTCTAATCCAGTCCTTTTCAACCAGTGGAGAGACTTTCTCCTTCCAGGCTTTCAGTCTTACTTCCAGGGTCAGGGATTCCTGAGGGCTGGTCATAGCAGTGAAGACTGAAGCACAGAAGCCATTCAGTAACTCCGCCTTCTCTGCATTCTCTGTCACCAGGTCTCCTGCATCAGTCAGCAGTGGGCCCACATTTTCCCTAGTCTTCCTTTTACCACTGATGTATTTGAAGAAGCCCTTCTTGTTCTCCTTTACTTCTTGGCCAGAGTTAATCTGAAGAGGGCCTTGGCCTTCGTTGTTGCATCCCTACGTACCCTGACAGCATTCCTGTAATTCTTCCAAGACACCAATCCCTTTTTCCTCACGATGTGAACTTCATTCTTCCACTTTTTTCCATCAGCAACTTGCTAATCCATGCTGGTCTCCTGCCTCTTCTACTTGTTTTTTTTTACTTGGAGGAATGCACCTGTTTTGAGATTGGAGGAAGTAATGTTTGAATATCAACCAGTTCTTTTGGACCCCCTTACCTTCTAGAGTCTTAGCCTAAGGCATTCCCAGAAGGAATGCTTTGAAGAGGACAAAATTAGCCCTCCTCATGTCTGGGGTTGTAATCCTACATATTGCCTTGCTTCTTCCTTGTATGATACTAAACTCTACCATGTTGTGATCGCTACCACCAAGGCTGCCCCAAACCTTCACATCCCCAACCAGACCTCCTTGCTTATTAAAAGAAGGTCCAGCAGCATAATCTTCCCTGTTGGCACTTCCAACAGCTGCATCAGGAAGTTATCGATGCATTGCAAGAGCCTTTTGGACTTAGTATGCCTCACTGTGTAGCCTTTCCAACAAATATCAGGGTAATTGAAGTTACCCATGATCACAGGGGCATGTGACCTTGAGGCTACTTCCAGCTGCCTGTATGTGGTCTCATCAACACCATCTTCCTGGTTTGGTGATCTACAGTAGACACCCACAACAGTTTCACGTATATTTGCCTGCCCCTTAATTCTTACCCGTAAGCTTTCAACATGTTCTTCATCCCTGCATGGGAAGAGCCCAGCCTGAAGCTGGGATTCATAACATTGCAAGGGAAGTATTAATTTAAAAGAAAAATCCTTTTCTTCCACTTTAAATTAAATATAAAATGAAGGAAACCATCTCTAGTCTTCCCATGGTAACCTTTCTTTTGTTTTTAATACAATGTATTATAACATCATAAATAGAAATGTAATCTTATTAAAGACATGCAGCAAAGTGCTACTTTATTAGAAACTTTTTTAAAATAATAATTCACTGAGTTGAAATATTAATGCAGCTGGCTGGAAATCGCACATTTTTACCAGGGCATAGTAATTTTTTAAAAAAGCAAATTATAGTAGATATATTTTAAAGAAGTCCAATTTCTGATAGCGCCAAGCTTTTACTAGCATATTCTGGCACCGCTATATATTTCTAATATATTTTTTAAAAATCTCTTTACTGTAAAATTTATTGAAAAATAAATAACAAAAATTAAAATTGCAAACAAAAATAGGTGTTGAGTAGGAACAAAATTATCCGCCGTCTCCATTTGACTGTCACTTGACTTTTATGTAGTACAAATAAACTTACACCAACTCTGCCTGTGAATGGCATAGTGTGTGTGTAACACCTTCTCACTTAGCTCATTCTAAGGGGCAGGAATGCAGAGTGTGCTGAAACTGAGCTGCAGTAGCCCTCGGTGGCAATTAAGAACTTGCAGCTCTTTCAAGGATTTCTTTCCTCCTGACTTGACATATTCCTTACTGTGACCTAAGAAGCACCTTTTTCCTTTTCCTTTCCTTATACTTAAAGTATTGAAGAGTTATTGATTACATGTTGCTTAATGGTCTCTAATAAATTCACACTTGCAATAAAATCTTCAAATGAAGCATTTCCAGATTAATCAGGGGCTTGGTTCATTTGCAGTTAACACTTTTCTGCTGCAGTAAAGTGGCTGAAAATTGCAAAAACTGCCTCCCGTTTTGTGTTGTGGTTGTGGTGTGTGTTGTTTTTGTTGCGGTTGTTTGTTTTGGTTTGGGTTTTTTTGCTGTTGTTGTTTGTTTGCTTGTTTTGAAACCTATTTATTCATTTTATTTTAATATTTAGGCTTACATGAATGGGTTCCTGATAAGGAAGTAATTAGTGCCATCACAAATCCATGAAGGGTACTCAGCAAGAACCTTGGCAGTCTCTGGCCCTAAGTGGAATACCAGCCTATGCAATGTTTCTGTTACTATTCGATTTGTCCTGTGTTTGGTATCTCCTCCTTGCCCTGTCTCCAGTCTGCTATGGCAGTGCTTCTCTTCAGTCTTGGCTTCATGTTGCCTGCCCTTCTGCTCCGCTACCTGGGACCAGAAGAGGCTGTTGTGTTCCTGTCCCAAAGCATAATATTTTTTTGACTGCTGTGAGCAGTGCTGTTGTCCTGCTGACCTGTCAGACCTGCCACCTGAATGTGTTCTGCAAGCCAGACCTTTCTCAACATAGCTGTGCTGTGTCGGAGCATTTCAGGTTCTTTCAGCACAACATCTCTAAGAGGTAGTCTTCCTCCCTCCACCCAGCTACATACCTCCCAAGTGTTTTGTCCCTGATCAGTTTGAATGATCTTTGCTGGTTGTGTGTCTGTTTAGAAAGGTGCTGGGAAGACTGGTTTTTAAGCCTGTCATTTTGGGTCTGGGGCCTTTTTCTCTATTGTATCAATCTCCTTTGTGTTCCCAGTGGCTCAGTCTTGTCCCACACAACCTGATTCCGTCCATTTTTGTGGATGTTGGCTGGTTGTGTTTTGAACTTACAAAATCCTGATAAGTCCTAGTATCCATCTTAATAGGATACTGGTTAGAGTCAGCTCTGCAAGAAGATAAGCTTCTTGTGGTTTCTTTGTATTTCAGTAGATCTGCTTAAAATAATTTCTTATCTCATGTTTGTATCTTCTAGTTCCTTTCAGAGCAGTATGGTAATGAGGGATACACTCTGTGTGGGCAAAGATGGTCTTTGTCCACACAGTGTTAACATGGAAAATAGCTCTTGCCAAATGTGCTCTACATTAGTCTTTATTTTCCAGTAGCTTTAAAACTGATCATATACAGTAGATGGTATTTGACTAACCATTGTTAACTTTTTCATAGCTATTTAAAATCCTGTGTTGAAATTGGATTTGATTGTCAGATGGCAAGTAACTTGAGTATACAGATGCCTTTTTGTAATACATCAGTTTGTTCATCAGAGAAAACTACAATGTCAAGAATCCTTCCTGAAATTTTGATGCATGCTTTTTGAAGAAATCATGAAAGGATTTAAATTCAAAGCTGAAAAGCCTGACTGGAACTGATTGCTTTGAGCTTCTTGTTCACAAAATATGAATTGGGAGGGTAAAAAAAGAAAATAACATGAAGTTTTCTTATGAACAGTCTTACCTTTGTACACCACAGTCTAGAGAAATCATAGAGAATGTAAAAAAGAATAGCAATAAAAGCATATTTAATGGTGAACAACTTTTTTGAGGAAAAATAATTTTAGATAGTCTGTGCAGTAGTGATAGAAGTTCTTTTTAGTTGTAAGATGCAGCATTGCAGATCCCTGTCATGGATAGGATGAATACTGTCACAGAACAAGCACTGATATGCTGTCAATGTTTAATGCATTTGTTATTTAAAAAGTAATTTCCTTATTATAATGTATTTTTAAATTGTTTAGAGTAGGAGAGTATATGTTGTGATATTAATATCTGCCTTTCGTGGACAAACTAGAACATAGGATATTGCCATGAAGAAATCTTTTAAGCATTGTATAAAAGGATGAATCTGACACTGGCTAAAAAGGAGACAGAGTATTGTTACAGTTCACAGACAAACCATAGAAGAATAATAAAATACAGAAATAGCAACTGTGGAACACATGCACGCGCTTTAGAATTAACCTACCTGTGGGGAGTTATTTTCTTGAGTAATTAAACTTTCTGTGGGTATTGAGGACCATTCTGGGGCTTTCTGAGTCAAGCAGGGACTAAGTACAAAGCTGTATTGTAATTAGACAGCCGAGCCAATCTGCTTGGGAGGTGGGAAACAGTCGTCAACCTTGCTTTCTGCAGGTGGCCTGAAGTCTTCATGAGGATTCTTATAATCCTTAAGAAAACAATTACATTTGTCAGGCTGTGGGCTGTACACTAGATCTGTCTTCTACAGCATAGTGCTTTTGTTGTCTGTTTTTTACTGATTGCAGTTTTTGTAATAACCGTAGAATTAGTAACACTGGAAGTTGGTCAAGTTGCAGAGTGTTTGAGACTGGACCAGGAAAGGAGCAAGTGTCTGTGCCTGAGCCTTCCTGAGAAGAGTTGCTCTGGGTGAAGTGAAAGCTTGGGCATTGAGTGTCCATCTCTCCAGCTTTCTTCTACCCCTGCCAGAACTGACTTTGGTTCTTTTTGGCCAGGCAATACGGGACCTGTTCAAATTGGTCGGGAAGGCTGTATACCTCTGCCGATGATCACTTAGTTCTCAGCCAGAGCTGATCTGCAGTGACACTCAAGCAAAACACGTGTTGCTCCCAGTGCTTGTGTACGTGGAGCGCCTCGTCCTCTCAAACCTGCCCCTTGCTTAAAAGATGGTGTGCATTTGAGCTCCCACTGTGCCCTCAACAAGGTGAAAACATCCCTTTGTTCCTTACAGAGCTCTTCATCTCCTCTTTCTCTCTTGTGCTGAGAGAGCACTTCTCTGAAGATCAACACTTCTGAGTGCTATAAAATCTAACTCTTTATGAGGCTTGTTATGAAAATTGATGTATGAAACAAGGAGGCAGAGAGTGGAGCATTTGAAACTTGAAAGGGTGTGAGCAGGAGCACGACAAGGCAAGGCCAGGCAGGGCTGAGCAGCCTGTGGCTGTGCTGTCCAGGCCAGCACAGAGTAGGGCACCAAGGTTGGTGTTAGAAGATGCTTTGATTCATTACATGTCGTGTGTCATCTCTCATTGTTGCTCCCTCCCCTGCCCCAGGTCTTAGATTTTTGGTTAAAAATGAAATTTTTTTTTTTTTTTTTTTTTTTTGAGTAATGGGCCTCAAACAGCATGTGGCACTGCAGTGACAATCTTGCCAAAGACTGTCTAAAACTGAGTTATTGCTTCCAGTATCTCTGTGTGTGTGCCCCAGGATAGCAATTGCCTTTTTCTGCAGCGGTATTGCAGCATGAACTTTCATCTAATTCATTATCCACCCTAATGCTCAAGTCTTTCTGCATTACTGCTTTCTAAACAGCAGTCTCTCACTTCATTCCTGTACTGATTATTATTTCTTCCCAACTGCATAGCCTTACATCTATCTTCAGTGGAATGTCTCACTTACATCAGCCCATTTCGCTGAGCTTGCCAGACAGCTGAATATTTTTGAGGTATTCTTGCTTCTCCTCCCCTTGGTTTAGCATCATTTACATTTACCAAGTGTGGCGTTAGCTTTGTCCTCCGGATGGTTAGATTGATTGTATAGGAAAGAAGAGTGACCTGTGCCTTTTCAAACTGTGCTGCGTACCATCCCTGTATGATTCCGAAGTGTGCAGCAATGCTGGCAGTTTTTATCTATTTACTTCATCTGAGCTCTATTACTGCTTTTCTGTTCTTGCTGCCAAAGGCCTTAATGCTCTTGCTCTTAGTAGTATGAGGTTTTGTGTCAAGGTCTTTATTGCATTCTCTGGAGACAAATGACTAAGAAACCAAATATTAGTTTTGGACCCTAAACAGCACCAGACCCTCCTGATGGGAAATTTCCAGAAAAAATTCTTGCCTGGGTGAAAAAACAATGGTGAACTGCAAAGCAAAGATGGAAGTTTGATTCATTTTACAGATTAGCTCTGTAGTCTTTATAGTGTCTTTTCCTTTTGAACAATGCAACTTACTTGGAAGGAAAGGGGAGAGTTCTTCAAATGGTAGGTCACATTTTTGGGGCACACATCCCTAACAGCTTGTTCAGTCAGCACAAAAAAAAAATATTTATCTCAGTTTCCACTTTAGATTTATATTTTGGGAAATAAACATGAACAAAACCCTTTGCTAAAAAATCTGTATGTAATGTAAGCTGTCAGCGTAAAAAAAAAAAAAAAGATAAGCCAAATTAAATACATTTTTACACAAAAATTAATGCTTGGGTAGTTCTACTCAGCTTTTAAGTTTGATCCTAAAATAATTTTTGTTGAACTGTCTTGAATTGCTGTCACATGCTGGAGGCACTAAATCTGCCTACCTGAGTGCTACTGATTTGTTTCAGTGCAGAGTGATACAAATCTCGAGTTATTTCTGCTCGATCCAGGGGAGCATGTTGGTTTATGCCCTTTCATCTTTCCTCCAGGAGATTTTGAGACTGTGCGGGTATGGATGGTGAGAGCTGACTGCAAACTGAGAGTAAGATATCTCACGATGGAACTAGAGCATTTCTTTCTTTTTTTTTTTTTTTTTCTTAAATACTTCTTTATTGAGCTTTCTACCTTCTGCATTAATTTGAGAGCCTGAACCAAATAACCAGGAAGAGATTGATGTGGCTTCACTTTATTTCCCACAGTCAATAAATTGTTAAATGGGCTAAAGGACATGGGTTAAAAAAAATTAGTATAAAGAATGAGGGTTTTTTATTAGCTGACAGAGCCCCTGTTTCTGAAGACTTTATAATGGGGCAAGTTTGATCTCATGCCATGCAGTGGGAGCAGCTCTGTTTGCTTCATAAAGTGTCTCATCGTTCTCCATGTGAATGAAGTCAGCACTGTGCCGTACATTTTCTGTTAAGCAAATCCAGGTCTTGCTTCTCCTTTGGTGTTAGTGTCAGGAGAGTATGAAGGGATGCTTTGGAGTGATGACTCCATGTAGTGTCAATGCTGGACTCTTCCCCAGGAGGGATCTGACGTCTCTTATGCAAGAACAGCGTCTCCCCCTTGGGACTCTGCATGAGTTTAGCAGAGAGGGCCTTGTTTTGTAGATGTATGCTTGTTTTTGCTGATAGAACACAAAAGTGGCTTTAATGGGATGATGACATGAGTAAATGAAATTGTAGGCTACCTATGGGGAAGCATGAATGTGTCTGGCAAGATGGCAGCCTGGGTGGACAGAAGTCATGCACAGATCAGGTCTGTTACACAAGGTCCTTGCTATGGTTATTTGGAAGAGTCTAGTAATTTTAAAATTTAAATTTTAAATTTATTTATTACCAAGATAAGTTCTTAAGTGACTTAGGGGAATCTGTTTTGAAAGTGTAATAGGGCTGTCCTGGTACGAATGCTGGCAGTGCATACAAGCAAATTATTTCCAGAGCCAGAGAGGTGAAACTGGTGATTTTGCATGAGTTTGTGTGTTTTTGTATTAGTCTTTAGTGAAATGAAAATTGTATGATTCTGTATTGAACATGGAATTGAAGGTACAAAATACTCCCTTAAAGTCACGTTTATTTGCTATTCAGAAGCTGCTCTTCTAACAGTGTGCATGCTATAGCACCTGATTATGTGAGAATGAGATAGATAGTGCCAGCCATGGTGTCTTTTGTTGTAAAACCCTTAAGGTTTAGGTACTTGCAGTAAGGCAAGAAGTGAAATAAATTCCCCTTTCACCATTGTTAATGTATCATGCAAGCAAGTCTCCATGTTATATGTGTGGTTTAAACCATATAAACTGGATAAACCATGCCATGAATGAAGAGACCAAGATGGCCCCTTCTCAGTGTGCCTGTGCTGATGGATTCAAGTCCCTTCTGCACAAATAGTGTGCTGCCTTTGGATTCCACCTTATTTCAAGTTTGACTTCAAGCTTGCCCTTGGGGAAGTAGTGCAAAGACATTGGATCTGTCTTTGCGAGCAGTCATTTTCCCCTGATACCTGGCTTTTCATTGACTTGGTTCACTCTGACCAGGCTACCCTAGATATTGCGGACTTGAGTTTATCTGTTTTGTTCTGAAGATCTGCTGTGATTCAGTCAGCACTGGCTGAGAGAGCATCAGCTTTCCTGTGGAGGTCAGCTGTGCTTATGAACCTCTGTTCTGAAGTTTTATTCCCGTGTTTGCATCACACATTGTTATGAATAAAATTCAGAGGTGACATGACCCTTCCGAAGTACAGCATGGAGAGGTGATGAACAAGGATGAGAATTCTTTTAAGAAATGCAGATAATGATGGTGAACAGAAGCTTGAGGGACTGTGAAGGGTGAACAGACCAAGAGTTTTCAAGGTCACAGAGTTTTCAAGTACTCCCAATTATTTTTCTGACTACCCAAATTAGAAATGTCTAAAAGGTGTCTGATTTTTGGGATGTAATGTTCATTAGTTTGCTTTAAGGTATCTCAACTTAGACGCCTAGAATACTAAGTCTGTTTAAAAACTTTGTCTTGGTGGTAAATGGAATGTATTTCTGCATGCAAGGAAGTGTCGGAACAGTTAAGTGAGATAAAGGTGTGGTGTTTGTTTTGTTTGTTTTGGGGTTTTGTTGTTTTTTTTTTTTTTTCCCCTGCTCAGCATTGCTGCATTTTATCAGGTAAAAGATAACAGCCTGGGGTTTTTTCATGACATGTTGCTAACACATGGTTACATCTGAGCTCACGTACTGCAGTTTGAGAACCTTTAGTCTGAGGGTATTCTCCAAGTTCCCTGGCAGAAGCTTTGCTGCAGGGCACCATCCTCCTGGAAGGGGTGATGTTGCTGTTAGTGTAATTTTTGGGGTTTTTATATGGAGATGAAAATGTTTGTCACTGTTGCTTATCTGGCTGGCTTGCTTATTCCTAGCAGAAATCTCTCAGGTGATGACAGTTGACATCAGTGGTCCAATTTCACCAGAATGTCTTATCTTGCACAGATGATGCCAGAAGAGTGCAAGCCATGAAAACGAAAAATCAAGCCTTTTCTGGCAGCATCTGTCTCTTCCCAGCCTCCCAAGCTGCTTTTTCCGAGTCCTCTTAATGGGGCATCATTAATGCAACTTGAAGTTGTCTTACTGTCTTGCTAATGAGCTTTGCTCATTTTGCTTATAAAGCCAGGAAGGCTGAGAGAAGGATCTGTGGAACTTGTGACAGAGGAGACTGGTTTGCTTTTTCTTGGGAGGGCATCAGTTCTGCTGGAGAGTGGCTGACAGCACTGGGCGTTGCGGTACAGTAGTGTGTCCTTGTTCTAGTTTGGCATAAGGCTTGCTCTGAAGTAGATGATTTTCCTCTCACCCTTAAACTCCATCCCTTGTAATGTACGGAAAACACTGTGCTGAGAATCTGTTCTCTATTGCTTGTCTACACTAGCTCTAGTGCTTTGGGACTTGCATTGTGTTGATACATTGGAGTAATACAGAATTGCATTACGCTTAACTGCTGGCTTTGAACTCAACAGGTTACCAGGGGTTAATGCACCTAGTGACTGGTGTATTCATGTTTGGGTTAAGGGCTTTTAATTCTGCTAGCTAATTTAATCCCCGCAGTTTGACAGTGTGTCCCCTGGACTATATTTCATCTTCAAGTTGCAATCTGCTGGTTAGTTCCTGTAAAGGTTGGCTGTGCTCTGTGTTTATATTCTTGTTTTTAGGATTTGTGCTCTTACCACTTTATCTGCCAGACATGTGAATAACAGAATGAATAGTGTGACACATCCCCATGTCAATTTTAGGAATAGACCTGTGCATTGTACTCATATAGGAATTAAGGGGCTCCCTGGATGATTGTCATCTAGGAAGGATACACATCGCTTGGCAGAGGTAGCATCTGGGTGTCTGTTATTTCACTTAGTCAGGGGGGGAACTTGTAACTGCCATATTTCATTAATGGAAAGCTGTGAAAATTGTGTGTGTATTCATAGGAGAATAGATTACTTTTTTTTTGTCTTTTATCTAATAATCAGAAGAAATCTCTCAGCATAATCAAAGGAAGAAGTCTCATTCAGAATATAATTTGTTGATGCTGTCTGACCACCATATGTGGTTTTAACTTTCATCCTTCTTTGGCAAGATATAAAATAATCTGCAAAATATGGAAATCTGTGGCTGAAGTGTCTGCTTTAAAGTAATACACTAGCAAAATGGATTAGCTGTGCCTGAAATATTTCTAGATTTATTTGCTGTCAAAGGATGTAAAATATTTAAGGCAAATAGCCTAGTTTTGTTTAGGAAATGGTCTATGAAATAGCCTAGAGAGATTAACCATTATTTATTTTAATTGTTCAAAAATATTTTAATTGTTTAATATTATAAATTTATTTCCTATCATTTTTATTTTTCTTCTCTCTTTTTACCCTTCTGGCTCATTTGACAACATTTATTCTAAGAAATTGCCCGGAAGCCTGAACTCTTTTTAGCAGAGCATGTGTTACAGTGCCTAGCACGGCAGTGTCTTCAGCCTACCTGCTTCTCTTTAGCACAGTCCAATTAAAAATACAGTTAATGCACCTAGATAAAGATGCTGCTTTTCAGTGAGGCTTGCTTGAAGCTTTAGGCTTGCAGATGGCTAAGTGTCTTGGCTCACTGATCTCTTAAACTCCATTTAAGAGATGATAAAGCCCTTCGGGTAATGTTTTTGTGCTCCTTCTCTCTTTTAAAATGTGGTATTGTGCGGTCTTCAAGAAAATAGTGATTTTCTTGGGTTTGAAGCTTCCTTTTTAGGCATTGATTTGATAGAGAAACTAATTGCTAGCATTCCTTATGATTTAGTGATAGGTTTTTTTGCTACACACACTAACAAGATAATATTTTTAACCCCCCCATCCTTCAAGTGTTTCCACAGTGTGACACTACTTCAGATTCCAATAGTCAAGTCTCTTGTCTCTGAAGTCTGGCTTGTTTTCCAGCAGTAGCACCAGGTTGAACTACATCAGTTAAGTGTGTCCACGTTAGAGACTAGCGCTAAAGTGATTCAGCTGGTAGTATAGTCCACAGTGGCAAGTCACAGAATGCTTATGAGCTGGGTACTGTGTGTACCTTTGACTTTGTACTGTTTTAATCAGAACAGCTGGAAACAGATTTGTGTGCAACCCTTGCCTTCAAAGAAGGCTTAAAGGAATCTGAGTTTGGCGCACAATCTAGTTAATCTACCATCATAACTAATGATTTCACCATTCAGACATAAAGTATCGACCTTAAAGGATTTTTCTTACATAGCTGATGGCTTGATACCTTTTAAACACTAATGCCAAGGGTATAATCTCTCTGAATAGTATAATAGCTTTATATTTAAGGTAGATTGAGGATAAAATTTTGTGTTTTCATGTGAACTATGAATACCAGTAAGGTATTCAGGCAGGAATTACCTTATCGTACCTTTGAGGGCACTTATCAAATAATTTTTATTGGGAAGTTAATACATTGAGACAGAACAAATGGAAAGCTGATCAGAATGCTAAGGCATATCCCAGCATTGCATTGCATTTGCTGTCTGCAGATATGCGGCATGGGTTGATTCATTTAGCACATCATCTAAAATCATGTAGCGTTCAGTACCGATTAAAATTATATGAAATTGTGTGTAAGAGATTTCTCCATGTTAGCTTTGAAGGATTCTCTATTCCTTGCCCAAGTAGTTCTGATAGGTACAGCACACCTCTGCTGACTGTAGGTGTTACGCTTCATAGACACCAATACTGCACCAGCAGCCAGAGGAGTTGTTGGGGATTTAATTTCATGCTTGTGTATCTGAGTGTAAGATGGGTCCCCTTCTCTTTTAATCGTGTATCTGCAACTCTTAGACCATATATTATGGCATTCATTACTTCTCTGCCATCAGCACTGGCACGATGTATCGAATGAAACCTTACAGGGCAAGGGCTTCTGCTGTCCCTTCTCTTCCCCTCTGCCTCCTGCTGTGTGTGTGTGCCTATATTCCACCCCACCCCGCTGTTTGGCTGCTCCTTTTTAAGCCTTCCTGGAGCATGTTCCTGCCCCTCCTATTGTCCCGATTTCCACTTCCCCAACTTTTCCAGGGTTGCCAGAAGGGAGGAGCCTCCCCCATGTTCGCTCTGTGCAGGACCAGCCCATCTAAGTGCTGGCTTTTCTCCAGCATCCAATTCTGCAGGAGTGGAGCAGGAAACCACTTGGCTGCTCTCTGTTCTACAGCTGTTAACTGTCTCCCAGCTGAAAAAGACTTGTAGGAACCTGTAGCAATTGCTGATAATAAAACTTCACTTTCTTAAACATTTTCTCCAAAACATGTTTGGATCTTAGAAACACTGGAAAATGTCAGCTGAGTTTGAGTTACTTATTTGCATGTATAGCTTCTGAAACAGTGGAGTTGGATCAATTCACAAAAATGAATAAATCTACTCTAATTGGCTGGAGCTGAACAAAGTACTTTAGCTGTGTATGTTTTCAGTGAAAGAAGCAGATTCAGCAACACTGAGATTAAACTTTAATAGGTGATGTCAAGTTGTTTTGGTTGGAAGGTACATTGCCAGCCTCCCCAAAAATATGGAAAAAGTAACGATTCTGCCTGTAACATGAGATGATTTTGACGTGAAGCACTTTCTTTTTTTGAAATAACCTGACTTTGATCGCTTTGGCTCTTGGAAATTTATATCTGAAAAGCCACTGTATGTACTATTCTGTACCTTGCACCAGTTCTGTTTGAGACAGTCCATTGATCTCAGTTGACACCACAGAACAAAATACCATGAGATCGAGTCTGTGGTTTCCTGATGACTTTAAGACACTGCCAACAATAGCTACTTGTTCCCACAGTGTTTTCTTCGCGTGTTTGCATGGCCCCATGCAGAAATGCATGGCTGTACTGCGAACAGGCTGGGGAACTGAGCCAGCTTAGGGAAGAAGGTGGTGTCATGATTTTTGATAGAGACAGACCATTACCTTTCCAGTTCACAGCATGGCCAGAGATCTTGACCTATCATTGTTTTCCCAGAGTTTCTGAAGCTATCTAGGAAACATGTATCTTCTCTAAACTGGTAATGACTCCTGAATTATTGCACATTTGTAAGGGGACTACTGACATTAATGTTGGGCTGCCTAACAGTGATGCAGGATTTTATTTAGAACAGGATGTTCCAATTTACTTCTTTTTCAATCCAGCAGAAGATAGTGTTATAACCAGCAAGTTCCTTCCCACAGTAATTTTGACAAATAGTTGAGCTCCCATTTTGGTTTGTGACATCCGTTTGGTAGAAAAAAATTTGTGTACAGCACGCCTTTTAACCATTTATGAGTATAGAGAAATGTACAAATCTATTAAATTAACGTCTATGCGGCAAACTAAAACTGCATATTTTCACAAGAATGTCAGGCTTTTAATTGCATAAATAAGATGCTGACTGAAGCAAATGTTCCATTTCACATTAAAGCTAGGCATTCATAAAGGCTTGGATTTGCATAATTTAATTTTCTACAGAGAGGATACTGCAAGTCAGTGGTGATTCATAGCCATACCATGGTTGCCATGTGGCTTTTTGACTGTTCGAGCTAGGACTACAAAGGGTTTGAAAACTTTGGATGTTTTGCACCGACTCAGAGCCTTTTTACCTTTAACAAATGTAATTTAGACATAGTTTCTTTCTTCTTATGGTAAGGCACACAGAAGGGCTCACTGATCAGGGATCTGCAGGAGTACCTTATTCACTGGAGAAGATAGGGTGAAATCTTCCTTCTGCCTGCAGGAATCAATTTTTCTGCCTGACAAAAGCCCCACAACTATTTGCTTCTTTTATGTAGAGGATACTCGGGAGAAAGCTGCTGTTGTCTTTCATTTTGTAATAAGGAGGGACTTTAGGTGTATTTTTCAGCACATGTCATTTTTAAGTAAGTAATGGGGATTTTTTTTTTTTTTTCCTAATAGCCTTTCCAGCCATCCCCCTTGGTTATTTCTGTGTTCTCTTCCTTGGGGTTTTATGGTTGTGTTTTTGCTCAGCACATCCCCTACCTTTTATTTTCTGTTGAAATGAGTGCCTGTTGCCTTTCAACCAGGTAGACACATTAGGGTAAATCAGAAGAGGAGAAGGTATGTGATACAGTGTTGCATACAAATGCTGGTAGCACAATGTGTTCCAGGGTTTCTAGTTCGCAGCCTGTAGTGAATTAGCATTTAGAAAGTTGCCAAGAAATCTGGAAAACTCATTCAAATCGGAGGCTCGTAATAAATTGCACAATTAGTACCTTTGCTCACACAAGAGAAAACTTGGCAGGAGCAAATGTGAAATGCCTTTCCTGATACTGCATGACTTTTCCTACCACTTCAGGATTCCAGAATCTGCAGAAATACATGATCCACATAGCAGAGTGAAGGTTGTCTATAGAACTGTTTAGCATACGTGGATAGCCCTCAATCACAGCATGCTGTCTGCTACTGTGGTACAAAGGGATGTCACCCAGAAGCTTTTTGAAGGAGAAAGAAAGCCAAATTTGACTTACTAGTGCTTGATGCTTCATAAAGTCCTGTTACAAGCTTTGTTTCAGTCCAGCTATAATTGGCCTGGGAATAGAAAGGAATACAGTGCTTGGTGGCTGTATATGGGTAGCAGTGCTTTTCATGTTTTTCTAAAGTTCTAATTTGAATTATTCAGCTACTTTCTTACTGATCAGATAAGTGCTTTGGGATCAGTTGGACTTAAATTTCCATAGAGCCATTTGGTGCATACTTGTTCTCCTCATTCCTCATCTGTGGATCTAAGGGGTTTTTGTTGGTGCATGTTTATTATAGCACAAAAGTTTTTGGCTGTGGTGCTCTAAGAATTGTAGTTGAAATTATTAGAGTTTTTATTGACACATGAGTTCACAAACCTCCAGTTTGATTTAGTCAGATGCATAGAAACAGTAAACTAAATTTGCACAGAAAACCCCAAACAATCCACGTCTTCATGGAAGCTATGCGGTCCTTTACAAGAAAACAAAAAGTAGGATATGTCCTTTTCTAGTTCAGTTGATGAATTTGATTCCTTCTAGCTTGTGAAGTTTTACAAAGATTTCTTCATTAGTAACCCCTCTCTTTCATGTCATGAGGCACTGGCATTACACACTGGGTATTTTATCTGACCTTCCTCTGGCTAGAAGGCAATGCTACATGGCTGCCTTGCTTGAGTGAATCGTATGAGGCGATGTTACACGAGCCTTGCTCATGTTGAGACCTCTTATCCAGTGCGCTGTGGGCTCAGGTCTGCAGGCTGTACATGAAGGAGATTAATTTAGTCCCAAGCGAAACTGTTCTGTGTGGGATTTTCAGATATGGTTTAAAATAGGTGCAGTTATAATATCCAGGATAACACTGTACTAGCTTATTCCATATGCTTGCATGTGTATTCTTTTTAGGATCTTGATGATTTTTTATTATAATTATATTTTTATATAAAGTTACTAGCTTAGTACTTGCTAGCAAAATAAGCTGTCTTTTAGGTCTAGACAGAAAGTTTGGTCATCTGTCATGGCTCATACTTGTTTGCTTGTATTTATCAGCATATCCTTATGGATATTACCTGAATTATGCAGGCATGTGCCAGATGAGAATAATGGTATTGCTGAGTCCTGGTTTCTGTGAATTATCTTTGGATGGTCCGTTTTCATAGGTGAACATTCCTGTTAAAAATTGTTGGGGTTCCTTTTTCATTTTGGTTTGGTTTTGGTTTTGTTTTTTAGCAATACCAAGTTTGTAGTCTCTGTTCAGCAAAGATTTACGTTTCGCAGTGTAAAATGTAAACTCCAGGGAGTAAATACCACTTTCCTAATGATTCCTGCTTCTTCTCTTCCCAGCTCTGACTGAAGGTTACGTTGGTGCTCTACATGAAAACAGACATGGTAGTTCCGTGCAGATACGGAGGCGAAAGGCTTCGGGGGATCCTTACTGGGCATACTCGGGTGAGTTGACTTCTTCGCAGGACTGAAACATGAAATATCTCCAAAATGAAATCGTTTACTTGCTTTTTGTTGCTACTGCACTCAGAGTAGTTTAAATTAGTTTTACATTGTACTTTTTTATGCTGACCTCTTTGCAAATTCTCGCTATGCACATCCTCCTGTTTCTTGCATTCCTCCTGTTTACCTGCAGGATTTGCCTTACTATTCTGTTACTTCTGTCTTCTTTTAGTTTCTTAACACAACCTTAAAAAGGCATATTCCCATGAACTTTTCTTTACTGTCCCTGTCCAATCAGTACATTCCCATTTCTTGCCTTGTTGAATTTTCCAGGTAGACTCTAAGCATCCATCCATAGATCCGCATTAAAAAAGGAAACAACTAGAAATTTTAGAATTATATCTTTGTGTGCACGTATTTTTGTGGTAGTGTACAGTGGTGACAATGAGGCCTGTCAGTGCAGCATAACACTGGGATGTGTGATGCTGAGAAGGTAGAATATTGGAAGGGTATTTTATTGTTTGTCCCACAGCTCTTTTAAGTCTTACAGAAAACTTGGGGGGTGTGCACAATTTTGAAATGTCACAAATCAAAATATGCTTCAGAATGATGTTTTTGATATATGGTTTGATGGCTCAAGTCTAGAAAATTCCAGGTTTATCTGAAGTTGTAAAAAATCCCAACAACTTGAAATCATGTCAATAGCTATGCTGACTCTAGGGAAAAATGTTTTAATATCCAGAAAGTTTTTATGAGGATTGCAAGTATCATAATGAACTTGTGCGTGCTTTTCTGGAAAATCTGAGATGCATTTCAAACTTTTGGTGCTTGTCCAAGAGGAATGTTGTTCAGGACTAGTTTTAGCTGTATGAAAAATAATACTTTAGGAAGTCTGAATACTGATACCAGATAAACAGGCAAATGCTAATTTTTGACTGCCAACTCCTCTCTTTTATAGACCATAAATTTAATTGGAAATGAATGATTATAAGTAAGCGTAGAGTTTTTTCCATTAATACACAGAATATCAGATGTTGCAAGCTTTCTCTATTCGATCCTGAAACACAAACTGTCTCATTTACAAGAGGTCACCCAAGTAAAATAAGTCTAAACATTTCAAGAATGTAGGACAAATGACCACTTCTTGTTAAACTTTGAGATTACCAGATGGACAAATTTCCAGAAGATATAATTCCATATTGAAGCTTAAGACTTTTTTTGCTTTTTAAGCCCCCAACTCCCAAAGAGTAAAAATAAACAGAGGAAAAATTGTTATGTTAGGATGAATGGCCTGTTCCTATCTGCTGTCTTGTGTAAAATGTTACAAGTGAAGTGCCATTTAGCAGTTTTATTTGTTTCTGTTGATGAAAAATGTATTTGGATTATTCATTGAAGGTAGTTAAATGAAAATGTTTTTAAAAGGGTAAAACACTAGTGGAATTATTCTGTCGTCATGTGTATCAGAACTCTTCGCTTGAGTTAACAGATTTATTTTTTTTATTTTTTTTTAAGCAGTCCGAGTTTAAAAAGAAAAACAAGGGGGAGGGGAAAAAACCCATGTCTCAAAACATACACACACACCTCAAACCCCAAAACAAACAAACAAAGCAACAAAAAACCCACAAACCCACCAGTTTGTGCATAGACAGTTTTCCTAATTCTATTTCTGTGATGATGTTCTTCCTTTGAGTAATATCACTTGTTCCCCCCTCCAAAAAAGCTTTTACCACCCACGAATCCTTTTAGATTTATGTCAAAATAAAATGTATAGTCCTGATGTGTAATTATACCTTCTGAGATTTTTGCATCCTTTTGTCTATTGATAAATCTCTTGCATCTATGAGGAAAATAGCCAATCTGTTTTTCAGAGAACAGATAGTGACTTCTCAGCTGTCAATCAAATGCCATTCTACCTGATTAGTGCTATCTAATTAGAACCTTTTTGTCGCTACTGCTGGTAAAAGGTGTAAATTAGGAGATGGAAAAGGTTGAAATGATATATTTACCAGCACTTGTCAAGAAAACAGAAGAGGATATAATATCATTTTCTCGGGGTGCTTTGGCAGGCTACGATTTGAACAGGGTGGCTTGAAATGACATTCCAGGAGACCAAGTATTCTACCTGCAGGACCTCTGTCTTCACCGAAGGTCTTGTTACATGAAATCCCGGTGTCAGCAGACAGCCAAAGTACTGCTTGTCCTCACTGTATGGGTTCCATGTATACTGCACCTGGGCAATCCCATTCTGGAAGTGGATGGAGATCTGCTGTCTTCCTGAGCCACGATGTGGTCTCTGCCTGCAAGGAGGAGCAGCTCTGTCCCTCAGAGCCCCACACAGAGTGCCTGGGAGCAGGATGGGCAGGGCCACTTGCCAAGTATGAATGTCAAGATGCCATCAATGATTTGGGTTGTGTCTGAGAGGGAGAAGGCAAAGGCCAGCAGAGACTTGGGAAAGACATGGTTATTTCTAATGGAATTTTCAAGGTTTGATGCTATGTCTTACAGAAGTCCCAGACTGCCTCCCTGAGAAAGGGAGGAAATTAATATAACCATTTAGGTGGAGAAAGGAGTCCATGCTCTGTTAGAAATTGGATGTTTCTACAGGCTGCTGCTTTCTCATGTTCCTTTATATTTAGGAGTTTTTCCTCCCCTCTTTTGGTTCCTTCCAGCTGCATGTGGGATTTTCAGCTAGTTCAGCCTCTCTTACTTGATGTCTTTTGTCCATATTTGCTCACTGAGGGGACCAGAGGTAATAGAAATGCCTAGCTTTTTTGTTTAGGTTGAAGATGGGAATAAATGGTGGGTGGCAGAGCCCAGATGCCAGGCAGATGTTTGTTTCTAGCTGAGCATAGTGAGGAAGGATGATCATGTTATCTGTTTCTTTCTCCTTGCTTCCTCATTCCCAGAATATTTCCCAGGAACCCTGAGCAGGGCTTGGCTAAGCGGTTTATGTACTAACAACATTTGTCCTGCGGGTAAGGTTTTAAACATGACTGGGAAGTTTACATCAAATGAGCCTACAGAGAGTGGAAATGTTACTCTGCAGTAAGCAATTAGCCTCTGTCAATGGTTTCCAAGCTCTTTGACAGACATTATCTGTTAGGCTGCTTCTCTTCCCTATCCTCAAATGGCTAGGCCAGCTCCCCTCTGGTTAGTTGTACAACATCTGCTGGCCCAGCCCCAGCAACTGGGAGCAGGGAAGAAAGTTATACTGGACTGTGCATTGGTGAATCTGAAGTTTATTCTAAGGGAATTTGCCAACTGGAGTAAGTAAGTCCAGGACAGCTTCTTCCAGCCACCAGTAGACAGCCATCTGTTAAACCTCAGTATTGACCAGTGTGCTCATTTCTCTGCTGGTCCTACATTAGACTGAACTATGGCTTAATATTGATTTCAATTGAGCTGTACAGATTTATAGCATCAGAGACCTCTCTGCATTTATGGCTGTGCCTGCTTGCTATCAGAACTTTTGTATTTTTGGGCTTAAGTGTTCTGTAATAAATCCTGAGGTGGAAGTGGAGAGGTCTGAAAGCAGACAAGCAGTTGTGATTTTCCTGCTTAGGTGTGGAAAAAGGGGACAGCAGTATTGCAGAGACCCTCAAGTCTTTATCGTCCATAGGACATGTCTGTCCTATACAGTGCTTTTATAGTAATTCCTCTGTAGCTTGTAGGAAGCCCTTCTGCTGCTCCATGCTGTTGTGGAGGGTGAATGGTCCAGGAGCTGATTTAAACTCTGGAGATCAGGAATTTTCCTGGTTTCATGAGCAATCTATAGCATTACCATGTACTGCCTATTATTGCTCCTCTCAGGCACAAGGGTTTAGAATCATAAAATATTAGAGGTTCGAACGGACCTTTAGAGAGCATCGAGTCCAACCCCCCTGCCAAAGCAGGATCACCTAGTGCGTGTCACACAGGAACGCATCCAGATGGGTTTTGAAAGTCTCTAGAGAAGGAGACTCTGCAACCTCTCTGGGCAGCCTGCTCCAGTGCTCTGTCACCTTCACAGTGAAGAAGTTCCTCCTCATGTTGAGGTGGAACCTTCTATGCTCAAGTTTATACCCATTGTTCCTTGTCCTTTTGCTGGGCACTACAGAAAAGAGATGGGCCCCTTCCATTTGATGCCCACCCTTCAGATATTTACAGATGTTGATAAAGTCCCCTCTGTCTTCTCTCAAGACTAAGCAGCCCTGGTGCCTTCAGTCTGTCTTCACAGGGGGGATGCTCAAGTCCCATAATCATCCTCGTAGCTTTTTGTTGGACTCTTTCCAGTAGATCCTTGTATCTCTTAAACTAGGGAGCCTAACTCTGGAGACAGTATTCGTGGTGTGGGCTAACTAGGGCAGAGTAGAGGGGAAGGAGAACCTCCCTACACCTGCTGGATGCAGTTTTCTTAATGCACCCCAGGATACCATTGGCCTCTCTGGCCGCAAGGGCACATTGCTGTCCCATGGATAACTTGCTATCCACCAGGACTCCAAGGTCTTTCTCCATGGTGCTGCTTTCCAGCAGGACAACCTCTAACCTGTACCGGTGCCTGGTGTTATTCCTCCCCAGATGCAGGACTCTACCCTTGTCCTTATTGAACCTCATGAGGTTCACCTTCATTCAGCTCTCCAGCCTGTCCAGTTTATGTTGGATAGCAGCACAACCTTCTGGTGTGTCAGCCACCCCTCCCAGTTTCGTATCATCAGCAAACTTGCTGAGTGCACACACTATCCTCTTGTCCAGGTCATTGATGAAGATATTGAACAAAACTGGACCCAGTACTGATCCCCAGGCAACACCACTGGCCACAGGCCTCCAGCTTGACTCTGTGCCACTGCTAATCTTCTGAGCTCTGTTCTTGAGCCAGTTTTAAATCCACCTCACAGACCAATTGTCTATGTGACATATGTAAGGCACCCATGTACCTGAATGTCCCAGTGACAGAACTCTGTGAACTTCAGTGCCCTGTGCTCATATGGTGTGTGCCCTGGACAAAACTACAGAGCCTGCACCACAGAGCTCTCACTTGACATTCTGATTGTAAAGCAAAGGATTTTTAAGCCATAAAATAAGCCTGGTGTCTACAGCCACAATTCTGACTGTAACATTTATTTGAGTTCAGAAATAAAACTCTCAAAAATAAAGACTAGGTAATTAAATGAAGAAAGCCCATTTTAAATGGCTTCTGTCAAAAAGACAGAAGGAAACACAATCAGCCTTTCAGAAGAAACTTCGTTAAGTCTATGCTAGCAGCTCTTTAAACCAAATTCAGAAGTGGGCAAACACTGAAAACAGAAGACTAACTTGTCTTTAAATAGGAACTGCAAGACTGAACAGAGGCTATCTCGTAGATGTTCTCTTTAGGATTTTCCAGGAAGCTTAAACTACATTTCTAGGGGGATTTCTCCGTGAGTGTGTATTCCTGTATGTTTTGGCAAAGTATTTATTCCATGATCGTGTCTTATGGTTTGCCAAAGACTTCCTAAATGGCGACTGGTCGCATTACTTGCAGTGTAAAAGGAATGTGGAACAGGCGCAACACAGTCAAAGCAAGAAGCGAGTATGGATCCTGAACGTGCTTCAGTGCAGCCTTTCCTTTTCACAGTAGTATTTTCTGTCAGGCTAACCCACTGAATGGACAAGCTTGAAGTGATTTTTAGCACATCCTTGTAATTGCCAGAAAATTCAGCATGTTTCTAATACCCATAATAGTGATATTAGTTTAGGTGCCTTTTTCATTGGTGTGGACAACTTTTTGTCAATATATAAGCTGATTTCAAACCAAAACCAAAACTTGAAAATAAATCCTATAGAAAGATGCAGTTGAAATGCTTGCCACACCCAGGGCTTATTGACTGGCCCTCCCTTGTGTAATGTGTGCTACTTCACACAGCATAATATTCCAGACATTTAAAGATGCCTCTCAGTGTCAAGTGTGGTATCTGTCAATGCTGAGAACACTTTGCTGGTGGCCTGGGCAGACCCTCTTTTGCCTTGCAGTAGCCTGAAAAATGGGTAGTGAGAGGATCAGGACTTCAGGAGGAGATTCTGGTATGAGATGCTGATGCACATGCTTGTGTCTTATGTGATATTGGCTCTGAATGGCCTATACCTACTCGATCTCTTTTTCTAAGAAACAAATTTATGTAAAATTCATATGACAATCACTGCATGAGATTGTGGAAAACCAGAGATGGCTATGGGGAAAGTAAGTAGTATGGGTAAATAAGTATTGCTCCTTACTCTTATTCAAATCAGGAAACTCCTCTTGGAACCTTCAGGTTAAAGATGTGTTCTCTAGTAATTCCCAGTATTAGCATGTGTGATCAATGGGTGTGGAATGGAAGGCTGAACTGTCCTGGGCCAGGTTGTTGTAGTTGCTGGTGCTTTTGACACTGGAGTTTCAGAGTTGAGCTGTGATGCTGGCACTGGTGGGGCTGGTGGACCCTGCTTTCTTGATGGCTGTTCTGCTGATCAGCCTCAGTGTTGCAAGATGACTCATTCAAGGAATACTCCCTTTTAAAGAATCAAAACCATTTGGGCTTCTCAGAGAACAAAAAAGCAGACACTGACCAAGGATATATATGTGTTCTTGTTACTTGTTTATTTAGCTATGGCTTTGTAAAGAGAATCCTATAAAGAAAATACATAAAATTGTTTTTCTCTTTAATCTTACGGTGTATTCATGACATCTTTTTTCTCTTTGTACCTTTCATCTCTCGTTTTCTGTGTGAAATTATTCTCACTACTTAAGATGCTTCTGTTCTTTA
This sequence comes from Ceryle rudis, assembly GCA_033439905.1. Classification (NCBI taxonomy): domain Eukaryota; kingdom Metazoa; phylum Chordata; class Aves; order Coraciiformes; family Cerylidae; genus Ceryle; species Ceryle rudis. Next base: position 123,742 of record JAAGNO010020655.1, on the reverse strand, counting down.
TGCATGTCTTTACTGATTATTTTTATGTCTAAAATGTTGGATCTTTTCTCTCCAAGATTCTGTGCAACTACCATGAACATTAGTAGAAGTTAATAGAAGAAAAATAGGCTTCACAAGAGTAGGGATGACCCTGTGAGAGGGGAAAAGTGTCCATTAAGAACAGGAACTGTGGCCATGCTATGATGCTAGTGGACGCTATCAGTGTGTGAATGCTTTGCGCTACAACACTTAGACAGTTATTGCTGTCCTTTAAGGTGCTATTATTTAAAATATAACCGGTGGTTAATACAAGAATTAAGTGTTCTTCTCAAAAGCAGTTGCTGCATTAAAACAGGAAAGATCAGTTAAGGTTATTTCCTGAAAGAATAGCAAATGGTGTTAACTGTGATGAAATGTAACTTGGTGATGTCCTTTGTAAATGTGTGAATTTCTCCCTCTTTGCTTAGATTGTTCTCATTAAATAGGCTGCTAATGTGAATTGGACAGGAAATAATCAGCAGATAGTAAGGAAGGCATCAAGACTTATTGAACTGAAAGGTAACTAATGGCCTATTTGCCATGGTCAGTATTTCACTCTTTCTGTCCCTCATGATAATAAATCTTGATATTGACCAAAACTCTGACATACCATGTGCACAGTTTTTGTTCCTCTGTAAGAGTACTCGTCTCTTGTTAAATACAGAATGGTCAATATGAGCAGGTTCTGGCTCTCTCCCTGCCTCACTATTTAAGATGACTTTTCAAAGAGTGACTAAGCTGAGAGAACTAGGAAAAATATTCCCATTAATACCTGACCTGATCAGTAAACTGATCTTTGAATGTTTTGTCTGCATTCATCAGAGACGAATGATAGTTGTCATTGAACCCTGCTGCAGCCAACTGGGATGCCTTCGTTCCCATGTGAAATCTTACTAGAGTAACAGTTGTTCCAGAATCAATGTTACATTCTTTCATAAGAGAAACATGAAAAATCATAGCTTGAGAGTTTGCTGTTACTGTTTAAGCATGAAACCTGATTTTTAACGTGCAGAGCTAAAGCAAGTGGCATACTGCTGTGTGTTTTCACAAATAAACAGGAAATACCATCTGTATATTTTGACTGTTTGTATTCAGATGGTACTGGGTCACGAGTCTTCATGTCCATGAGCTAGGCATTGTACCAATGTGCACTAGACAGACTTGTCTGAAGAATCTGTATCAAAATGCTCACTTACCAGGAGGATGTAATGGAAAATTTATTTACCTATTCAGCTTTGTGAAGTAACAAATTCAGAATATTATCTTTTGGTATTGTTTTGAGAATGAGGAAATAAGCTTTCCAGTTCCTTTCCCTGAGAGCGGGATATCTCTTCCTAACCACAAGCTAGAGCAAATAAGGAATTCACAATCACTTGTTTGTGTTGAGTATTTAACATGAGCAATACTCTAAGGAGAGCCAGCCTTGCCAGAAGCAGTCCAAGTAGACTGTATCATTTTTACTAAACCATTTTGCTGGGAAACACAGCTCTGATTGAGAGTCTTGTCATTTACTTTGTTTGTCTATTGGCAAGCTCCTAAATAATCTGCTAAGAAAACCTCAGATAGTAATTTTGTTCCTACTTAGACACAGACACGATTTCCTTATTGAATGCCATTAATACTGTTTACTCTTTTCTTGCCACCTTTTCCTGAGTGCCATGCTTATAGTTTATTCCAAGTACTGTCATAGTCAGTCCTGGTATCCGGTCTATAATGAAATGTTTGACTGAATTTTTGAATGTTGGACACGGTTATGGTGAAACTACCTTTTTTATTTTTTATTTGGCAAGGTTCTTTATGGAAGTTGATTGTTTTTTTGTTACTTAAATCCATTAAAGAAACCTCTGATTTTTGAATGCTCTGTCTTTTTCTGTTACTGTTTTTGAGTAGATAGGCCACTGGCAGGTGAACAGCTTTGAGAAGCTTGTATGCAAGAGGTGCAAAGAACCAGACATTCCTTTAGCTTTCATTCTTCCATGAAGGTTTTCCCTACCACAGTGCACAAGTCTAAACTTCAACAGATGCTAGATGAAATCTTCAGAGCCTCAGATACAGTTGTTCCAATACTACATCAAAGTATTTTTACTTTGCACTGCTGCAAGCACAGCTCTGGCTATCTAAGCTGAAATGAGGAAGCACAAAGAGCTGCTTTTGCTGGGGAGGGGAGACCTCTCACTTTTTTAAATGTACTGTGGTTTTTGTTGCATTTTTTTTTTTTTTTCAGTGTGAACACTAGGATATTTGTAGAAACCCTCTGGAATGGCAACAACCAGTGCACTGTTTCATAAAACTGAGTGTGCTGAAGTGCAGCAGAAATTTGTCAATTTAGCTGATTTCTAGGCATTGAAATAAGGAACTGTATAAAATATTCAAAGCTTTTTAGGCATTAAAACACCACATGAAACACTTATATTTTAAATATACAAAAGAAAGATGGAGTATTCGGGTAGCAGCTGTGATACAAGCTCAGAAATGGACTGGAGAATACACAGAAGGTTGGAGTCTGCTGTTGTCTTGAGCTTCTTGAATGATTGCAGTAAGGCATTGAACTTCCAGTCTTGATTTCCTATGTAACTGAATGCATATAGGAGAATAACAGTGGGGGGAAAAAGTTTGCAAACAGCAAGGATACTGCAGTAAGGAACAAAGCAACCAGGGAAGCTCTGAATACCCTTGTAGTGTGTGGATAAAAAAGTAGTAGTTCGGCACAAACATTATTGCGATAGTCCAAGCATGAAATAATCAAGGAATGAATTGGAATTCTAGTTGCAGGATATAAATGGAGCCTTTGTACGAAAGGACTGAGCAAGGCTAGTACTGCATTTGATGCAGTAGATGCAGGGTTGTATCTATCATTTTTGCATTGCCAGATGGCTGTTTTGTGTCGTTCCGGTTACTGTTCAGAAGATAATCCTCAGTATCTCTGCCCCAGGACTTGCCCATCTCTCCCCTTTCCCAGAAGTCTCTATCTTGCAAAATGTGGCAGTGAAGACTTGCAGGCTTTAATCATTATGATCCTTGATAAAGCAGCCCCTCCTGCAAGAGGAGTACATCTGCTCCACCGAGTTCCCTTGTGAAGGGAAGGGTGAGCAGGAGCAGTGCTGCAGGGGGCTACAGCCATGCAGCATATAGCAGAATTGGAAATTCAGCCCCAGTCCCAGTGCTGTGCACTGCTGCTTAGGACACACATCCAACCTTAGCAAATGCTAATTGAAGAGATCTTGGTTGTCTTGGAGACTGCCTTTTCTTGGGGGAGACCTTGTCAGTAGCACAGGTGTTTTGAAGCTCCTGAGCTAACAGGAGGCCTTCCTGGAGGTGATCCAGCTATGGAGCTTAATTCTTCCTTCAGCAACAAACTGAACTTCTCCCTGTGCTGCTTGCTGCTTTGAAGCTCTCAATCTGTTTGGTGCTCTCAATTTTTTCTGGTGGTGTTGGGACACTGTTGGGCTTAAGTAACAAGACATTCTTTCGGCTCTAACCTACAAAGTTTTTTGTTAAAGACTGCATCTGCCCAAAGAGGTGGATGGGCACACTTTTAATCATCAGATTAAATAAACATGAAATCCTGCAATGGAGTGCAGAGCTGTGCATATAAATTACATCTTTAAACAGCACTTGAATGATTTTTCTGGAAATGTTTTTAACTCTTCTCTGAACTCTTAAGGGTCATCTCAATAGCCATCCTATCCAAGGGAGGCTGTTGGCACCAAAATGATTTATTGAAGAGGTATGTTGCTCTGTGGTATAAAAGTAATGTCAAGCCTTACTGAGACCTGAGTATTAAGCTTCTGTTTTTGTAGAGCTGGGAAAGTGAGTGGGTTTAATTGAATTGAACCCTGAATGAATATTTCCTAAGTATGTGTTCCCACCCACTCCCCTCTTAACACCAGCCAGTTGTGAGGTGAGTGGGACTGTGGTTGATAATGTTTTCAGGATAGTCAGTGAGATGACTAATCTCATTCATGAAGAATTAGGAGCCCCATGTCCCTGTTGCAGAGATATGAAGATTGCAAATTGAGCTGACATAGTAAGGAGTGGTGGGCATTGCTGACTCATTGAGTCCTTATGGTTGAACCCTCAGTGAGATACCTTTGAGACATGTAATCACTTTAAAAAAAATACTGAAGCAGACTGACTTGACCATCAAACAATTATTCCACCCAAGGAGTCTTTGCTGTCATGAGTATTAGGCCTTATATCTTTCTCCATAAGGAAGAAAATCCTGCCTGTTGTCTTCCATTTTAACCTTAGCCAATATGATCTATCTGTGGCAGAAGTAAATCCTTCCTCCTCTTTGTTTCTTTCAGTGCTGTTACGCATGTTCACTCCACACTGCTCTAGCATTACAGCCTTGCAGGCATGTATGCAGATACACCACCTTATAGGAGCTATGGTAGGTTAGATGTAAGGTCATGTTGTGATTGCAGTTGTACAGACCAAGAGGGCACGGAGAGGCTGAGTGCTGTGTCTCAGATTACCCAAGTGTGTCTGAGCAGAGCACTGAACTGAGGTCTTTGAAGCTGGCCCATACTGCTTTTTTTATCTTGCTGTAATTAGAGAATTCAAGCCAACATCTAAGTTGTCCAGCTGCCAGAAAGCTTAGGGAGGAGCTGTTTCACATGGGGTTCTTTATTTCTGACGTGCTTCTGAGACTTCCTCAACTGTCTTGGTATATAAATTTCCTCAGAAATGAACAAAAGAGGAAATGTCTCTGCAGTTGAATGCCTGAAGGTGATAAAAAATTGGCATGTGGACTGCAGTTTCTGTTGCTTTTCATATGTGGAACAGGGAAACAAATGTCTCCCATCTCCTTCCCAATTCACCTGTAATATACTCACAGCTAGAGCTGAGGTGACAAAGGTCCCTTAAAAGTTGATCACATGCTTTTACACTGTCTTGGATCATGACCTCACTGGGGTCAATCCCATATGCTGAGCTCCTGTATGAAGAAACTACTAAGTGGATGCACTCAGAATGAAGAAGCGAATGTTACATGATTTGCTTAGTGCTGGTGTGAATGTATAAAATTGAATGAAAGTATAAAATTTATCATCAGATAACAGCAGTGAAGTCACGGAAAGTTTAGATCACCTCATGTTCAGTTTTATGTGCTGTCTTTTGCTCCTGAGGTGTGGTGGTGTGTCTCAAGCTGCTGCTGAATCCTTTTGGTCCCTTGGGGTATGAGAAGCCATTTTACATGCCAAATGCAAGTCTGTGATGTGTACTTTTCAGATAGATTCCAACTTGGAAGCTTCTGTGGAGTTTCAGATCATGTTTCTAATTTATATTTCTGTTGCTGGAAACTTCAAATTGAGACACGTATCTGGAGGATACAGTATTATCATATGCTGATCTCTGAGGAAGGGGACTTGCTATGTGAAGATAAGTTTGCAGAGAGAATTGGATGTGACTTTTGTAAAGAAGGGTTACGTGTATGTAGTTCAGTTACTGTTTATATTGCACAAGGGCTCCCCAGATGTTTGCAGGACTTAATTGCTCTCGGTGCAAACACAGAAAAGTAACCTCTACCTTAAATTTATACCGGCCTTCTGAGAGATGGCTTGGTGTTAAATGCATGAATGGCTAGCACAGGGTGTAATGACTGAGCTGGAGAAGGTACTGAGACTTTCCTTTCTCTGCTTGTTGTGGCTCTATGACCAGCTAAGTGTTTCATATTCTTATGAAAAATCCCCAGTGCTTAAGAGGCTTTGAGCTTCTTTTATGGCCTTCAGTAGTGGTCCCTGCCACTGTTCCCTGTGTTGATGCTTTTGCTTCACAAAACTGGTGGCTATTCTGCATCTGTCGGATCACCCACTTCTCTCAGATTTGATCAGATTTAGCCAGCAGGTTCAAAAGTGGGGGTGAGGGAAGGGGAACTGGTAGACCAGATGCAATAGAAGGCTCAAATGCATAAGCCTGTTTCTTTAGGAAACTAGGCTAATCCATTTTGGGCCCCTATTCAAAATTGCAAGCTCCATGAGTAGCTTTTCAGAGTACGTGCCAGTTAAGTCCAGCTTCTGTGAGGAAGCCCCTGCAATTTCAGCAGATGGGTTCTTAAGACTGGAGAATGTCTGGGTAGTTCAAGTGTTTGAAGTATCAGTTACAATTCTATCCCATTGTGCAAAGTGAAGTAGAACTATTCAGAGGAGGCAGTGCAAGTCCCTGCAACCTTTCTGTTTGAGGTCATCCATGGTCTTGATCATACATGCTGATGACGTTCTGCACAGAAGCCCTTGGAAGAGTGCATGGTAGACAACCATCTGTTTGGCATTAACAGAAGACCTGAAATTAGGGAAGGTGGTTGTGTTGGGGGGCTTGAACATGTGATTCAGCATTACACCTTATGATTTCCATATGAACTGGAGTGCAGAGTGGGGTAAACATTTTCAACCTTTTTCCCTAAAGTAGTATTGGAAGCTAATAAAAAGTTACTGCTGAGAAAGTAGTTTTGCTGAGTTATGCTATTTTTGAAAATGCATAATACTCTATGGCTTTTAAGTGATACTGGGCATATTTAACATTCTTTGATGTTAATTTCCTGGCATATGGACATCTCAACTTATTAAAATAAATAAGTACTTTCAAATTTAATGAAATGATGGAGGAAATGGCCTTTTTTCACATTCATGTCCGCTTCACTGGATAATTTAATGTTTTAAGATGTAAGTTCATATTAAAGTTTAAAATTCAAGTATTGGTTTTTGAAATTCTGTAATAAAAAGGTTTTGCTGTAGGAGAGATGTATGAATTAGTACGCATGATAACACGATTAAGTCTAGCTGGTGATTTCTTCTGTACAAAATGCTAGCTGTAAATCCTTCTGCTAGCACTTGCAGCAATGGTCTGGTGGATGTTCTGGTACTAGGAACTGTTCCTTTCCTGGGGCATTACTCTGTAGCCTGTCAGACATGCCCATTGCCTGTGTTCCAGAGTGAAGGTACATCTGTGGAAAAGCTCTCCTACCTACATCATTCACCTTTTCTTTTATTCCCCACCTTTTCCTGTCTCTTGGAGCTTACACTGTAAGCTCCTTGGGGCAGCCATGGACGTTTATTTATGTTGGCTAGCCACTAGACCTCACCTCTTCTCCTATACTAGGTTTGTATGTTTGCTTCCAAGATGTTTGCATCTAGTGGGAAGGATTTCGTTATAGCCTGAGGTGTTGCAATGTTATTAGTAAGCACTGCAGATGCACTTTGGTCCCCTCTTCTGTGCTGAGGGAGGGTAAGATTTCTCTGAAGGATAACTAATGCTGAATTTAATTGACTGGATATAAATATTTGAGCCCTAAATATTTAATGGAAATCATTGTGTTTGAATGTAGGGATGTGCAGATGATGAAAGTTTGCTCTGTGTCTTGCATTTCTTGAGAGACTGCTTACATGCTGTGTTGAAGCCATGGATGGCTTTATTTCATTTCAAGGCAGACTAGAAACTGAAGAACTTATTTTCAGGGAGAAAAATGGCAAGGGACCCAAATGAAAAACCTACTCAGCTGAAGCAGAGGTGACAAAGTTCACTGTGATTATATTGATTTTAAATTACTGTGTAGAGCTGGGACTAGCCAATGTCTAGTCTTGCTCATGATGAGAAGAAGGAAGAATGCATGAATACTCCCCTCTCTTGTGCTTCCAAATACTTTGCTACAAGTATGATAGCTGAGGGCAGTTTTATCCTCCTGACGTTCCCAACATGCAAGGGCATTCTGGCATCCTCAGCGGAACTGAAAGAGGGTAAGAGGCACAGCGAGACTGAAATGTTGTGGGTTTTTTCTCCTCAGCAGCCCACCCTCGCGCGCTGGCTGCCTGAACCGCAGAAGCGTGCAGTGCCCTGTTTGGTGTGTAACAGTTGCCTCCAGTCTGTGTGGGCCCCCAGCTCTACAAGAGATGACATTAATAGGAAACAGAGCATGTCTGAGTTTGATGCATTTTTGGTGAAAAGTACTTACAACTGCCATATCAAAAACTAACTAAGCTAGAATTAATAGCAATTAAAAGCACCAATATTCATTTGCTAGAAGTCTTACAGAGAAGTCATTACTGTTTAACTTTACATAGTTTGCATTTGTTCCACTGTCAATGAGGAAATTATTCAGTCGGTAAGAGTTAATGTTTTATTTTAGACCGGTCTTGTCTATTTTAGTATCTAGTGTGCCTTTTGGGAACAAGAACTAAGAGCAAATAAAGCTAATTGTGATAGAAATTTGATATGTTATTGTAATGAAACTCTTAGTTGCCGTAGGACTGAAAGAGCATAAAAAAATACCTTGTACCTGCACTAAATCCAGCAAAGTTGATGGGAGATGTTGTGTCTCCTTGTTTGGTGTGATGGAGAGAATGCCTGAGGCACTTGAGTAGGGAAGATGACTATTTCTGTTTCTTCCCCATGGTTTTTTAGCAAACTGACAGAGTGTGCATGCCTGGGCCTATGCCAAGCAGAGATGCAGCCTCCAAGTGAGACTTTATTACTACAGTCCTAGATGATTAATTTTGTACCAAATTGTATGGGCCTGATTAACCCAGAACACAGCAATAATGCTATTTTAAAGATCTTTAGTGCATCCATTACTTCTATTTCCAGTGTGGTGCTTCACAAGGAAAATATTTGTTTCTTACCATCAAACCTTCAGGTAGAGTCTGTGCCATAAAAATCCCACTGAGCTCACAGCGCCATGTGCATTTGTTATGTTTGACTTCATTGAGGGAATGTCTAAAATATCCTTACAGCAATTTTGGAAGGCCGGAGATTATTGCTTCCCATCGTTGTAAGGGGTAAAAGAAAGCCATTGTTTGTCTGTCTTGAGCCATCCAGAACCCTGAGAAAGCTGAGACTAGAACTGAAAACAGGGTTTATAGATGTGCTTCATCTCTTTCAAGATACAGGCTGCTTCTGTATGCCCGATCCACCCAGAGAGGCAGGTGCTTTGTTTATTTTCTAGTCAGAGAGGCTCTAGCCAGCTGGAGCAGGAGTGGTTATTCTTACAGTGCAGTATTTATTGGAGCTGCAGAGCAGGCAGGAGGATGCTACCTGCTTGTTCGTGTTGGATTTGTGGAAGCAGGAAAGGGGTGGTTCTGCAGGCAGGGCAGGACTGCTTTTGCATGCACAAGAGCTATTTATTTTTTATTTTTGTTAATAAGATATTACAATAGTTTTGGGGTGTGTTGGGTTTTTTCTTTTAGCTTAAAGCTCCAAAATGCTTTGTAGCTCCCTTGTAGAAGTGCAGACTGGAACAATCTATCCATATTTTGCAAATCACTGAACTTTAATACCTTTATCAAAACTTTTTTTGGGCACAGCTTGGCTCTTAGAAACCCTCAGTTTGTTAAAACACTCTTGAGGCTTTGCATAGTTTGGGTCTTTAAGAAATAAAAATAAATAAACAGTCTTCCTATTGTTCCTGGGAAAGCCTTGTACACTTACCAACATCCTCTGGTTTGTCTGGGGAAAGCAAATACACCCCCTCATGCCAGTGGCCATATGTGGGCACAGTCTCCTATTATTATTTCTCTACAATCATGACTTCTATGACCCCTTGTCATGGAGTGTTTGCATGAATAAATAATATGAGAATGTATTGCTAGCTGAACTTACCCATACTGGGAGAGCAGTGATGGTGTGCAGCTGGGAGCACCTATTCATATATATGCACTTGTGATAAGAAGCAGTTTTGTCAAGTCTGCAAGAAGAAAAAAACAAGTAGGAGAATCCTTTCCCTGTACAACACACACAGTCCAAGTGTCACCTGCATAGCCCCATGAGAAGGCCTTTGTCCTAATCAGAGGTTTCATATCTGCCAGAGAGATTGGTCAGGCTTTATAGGTGCTCCCTGGGCCTTATTGATGTCTTTTGAGAATGAAGTTGCTTAGCAGAATCAGCTGAGGTGATCTCTGTTTCCTAAGACATGGCACTTCTTTCTGCTGCTTTTCAGCCTAGGTCAGACTTTTCAGCTAGACTTGGGTGTCATGATATGTTCTGGTCAATCCTCAATTTCCTTTCCTCCACAGATCTTTCTTCCTTGAATATCCCTAACAAGGTAGAGATCTCCAGCCAGTTACACTGTTCAATCTCTCCTGCAATCACTTTTTTTGAATAATTGTGCCTTTTTCCCCCCTGAGAGTTGCTTTCACAGAAGGATCTATTGCTGACTTCTTAGACACTACATCCCATTATCTTGATGTGAGGACAATGTCTCCCTAAATGAAGGAAAAATTATTTTTAATCAATGAAACTATAAATGCTATTCCTGTATGGTATTAAACCCAAAGTACTGGAAACAATCTCACAGTGTCCTGCCAGCCAGTGCCTCTGAGAGGTGTTTCTCAAATGAGCTACGTTCCTGGAGGCTGACAGGAAAAGCTTACTTCTTAAACAAAATCAGTTCCAAAAAGTCAGGTTTTGGCTCCCTGGAAGCCTATATTTTTTTGCAGCCACCTGTCCTGACTGCTTCTTGGTGTGATTTAAACCTGTGCAGTCTGCCAGTGTATACTGATAGAGATTGTTTTACGGTAGGCTGGGTTGTCGACCGTGTCAAGATGTGCTCTTGGAGTATTTCACTCCCTCCACTGTGTGGAGGTGGGCAAAAACCCAAACCCCTTCATCGAAACTCCACATGGTTCATGTGAAGCTGTTAGGCTGTAGATGTAAAATGGCACACACATTGAACTGTCAGAAACTGGGTCCATCTTCACATAGAAAAAGGACAGATAAAGGAAGAAGCATTTCCCACAGGCAGCTTCTATAAACGCAACTTCTATAAACACAATCTTATTACATACAGGCCCCCAGGACAATCAGACAAAAATTTTGATTTATGAGATAACAGTTACCTTTAAAATATTGAAGAGA
>JAAGNO010020655.1:54943-103573 GCA_033439905.1 Ceryle rudis | reverse complement strand
AGTTTTGACAGCTTAAACACTGCCACATTCTGCCTTTGTATTTTGTACAGTTTTGCAGTCTATAAGAACTTCTAACCCATCAAATGGAGGAAAACTCATCGTGATATTTGACAGGTAGCTGCAATAATGATCAAATGCATGTCACTTGTAATTGTGCAGCAGTAAGGGGAGGGAGAAGTTGTTTTTATGCTTTCGTGCCATTTCTGAGACTAGTATGGAATTGCATTATTTGTATGAGTATGTTTTAAAAAATTATTTTAATGTCTTACATTTTGTGTACAACTAGAGGAAGATGGTGTTTTCTTTTCAAAAAGGATATAGTCAGCTACTTTAAAAGCAACATTTGAAATTATAATAATCTCTGGGGGTTTATCTTCTGGATTTATATAAACAGATCTCTCTCTTAAAAGGATATTTTCTTATGCAGCAAAGACAGAATAAAAATAAACCCAAGAACAACAGTTTTGTTAAAATATCCTTTTCAGGTTCTGGTGACCAGTAGAGAAGAAAGTAACAAGAAGCTTTGCCCTAGGCTCGCTAATTTGCTAGTTTAGCCTGTCTGTGGCATGCGCTTTTTTTGCTCCAAGCTACAGGAAAGCTATGCACATGATTTTGGATGGCTTTATGGTTTGGTTGCCTTGGTAGAAGCTCAGATGTAAGGGGTTGTCATTTTCCTGTTTGTTTAGTTGATCTTAAATGGTTAAGAGATGTCCATCCTGGGCTTTGGCAAGTTATGTACTAAACTTATGAGGTCCATCGTATCCATTGTGTAGAGGAAAAATAAGTCTCAACAGGTGTGTGCCCTATGACAGCAGGAGATGTTAATTCAGCCCAACAGGGAAGAGTTCATTAAAAATGAACTTAGAATATGTCCAAACCCTTAGAATAAGGAAATTCCTTCTCCCACTCATTTTGAGGAAGAAGAGTTCAAGGTCCAGCTTCCAGTGGGATCTGTTTGATGTGGCCATGTTGAATGGAAATCAGTAGTGTCCTCTTACTTCTCTATTGTCTCACTTCATCTGTAAAAAAACCTGACATGTAACTGCAGGACGAGGAGAAAGCTGATGTGCAACCAGGAGCCAGGCCTTTGGCGTGACTAGCCTGAGTGCTCTCTCAATGCCTTTCTGCTGGCCCAGTGAGGTTCCTCACAGTGGTGGAGACTTATTGTCTCAGTGGTAGAGAATCATGTCCCACCCATCATCACAGTCTTCCTCTCCCAGACACCATTCTTCTCCCTATGTTGGATGCTGAGTGTAGCCCCTCTGTAAATGGGTTGTCTGTACCTGGTGGGGCAGCTGTGAACTCCTGCAGACTGACATTGTGCATGAGACATTATAAACACCAAATACGGTTGGTAGTTTTTATCTCCGTCATTAACACAGGAGAAAAAATAAATAAACAACCCAAAATGTCTTGAATTCACAAGATTGTGAATTGTATTCCCAATTACAAATGGAGAGTGTAGCAAAGTGGTAGATAATACTTAAAGTTCCGTATGGATTTTTAAACAAGGGTTTTTTTGGTGTGGGTTTTTTGGTGTTTGGTTGGCTGGTTGGTTTTTTTGTTTGTTTCTAAATGCTGGCTGAATTAATGTATTTGTGAGCCACGAGACAGATAATTTTCTTTCCCGTAAGCTTTAATGTTTTATTTTTCCTTAAGTAAGTAACACCTTGCTGAGCCATATTGTAGTGTGCCAATTTCTCCCCGGTAAGAAGGCTGCAAATGTGTTAATTACAGTGAGCAAACTAGTTATTAATGAAATTTTTACATTCTTGTCATCTATCAGTGGTTCAAGGAGGATAGGGGAATGAATGCTTCATGTCTAATAGAGGCATAATAGAAAGGCATATACTTTCTACCAGCAGAAAAAGGATAGCAAGAGCAGGGAGGGTTTTAAATTTTCCTGTAAGGGTTAAAGGAGCTGGCGTCTGTGCATGGATGACTGGTTGATAGAAGTTCTGAAGAGTTGCCTTTACTGCCTTTCACTTAAGTGATCCATGAACTAAAGTGTCCCTGAGTAGGATATGACACAACAACCTGTGACTTACTCATTAAAGGCTCATATTAAGGCCTGTCTGGGAACTCTCTAATGCCAGATCACCGAGACCATGGACTGGAACAGCGCCTTTAGAGCTCCTATGATTCTTAATGGTAATGCTTCGATATCTGGCTCATGGGCAGAATATACAGCATCTCTGTCCTGTGGGACTGTTAAAGACTGTTCTCAGAGACCCCTTAAGATGAAGATGATTGATACAATGGGCTTAAAGTGGTTACTGTTCCTTGTGCCAGTAATCATCATCAGGTGGCAGTAGAACCATGAGTTGATAGACATTATTATAGCATACTAATGCTATATACATAATTGTAGTCTCCTGACAATGAAGTAGGGCCAGCCTACGTGATCTCTGAAAGACTTATCTATATGTTTACTTTATAATGCTGCTCCATAAAGCCTTGGTGTGCCTTAATCTTGAGTGCACCACGCAGTTCTGGTATTTTCACCTCAAAAAAGGTATAGTACAAACTAAAAGAACAAACCTGTGAACAAGAGCTAATGGAAATTATTAGAGGTGCACCTTGTAACATTCCTGATGCAATGTGCTTTCATGCACTTCCTAAAATACTCCTTCAGTTGCTACTGCTGGAGAGATAATAGTAGGCTGGCTGGGCATTGCTCTGACCTGCCAAGACATCTCCTCTGTCCATACAGTGCATTAAAGAGTGTCATATAGGAACCCAGTCACAGTAAAATTTGACCAAAGCCAAATGAGTAGAAACAGCAGGGAGTAACTTATGTTTGAACATTAGGCTGCTTTGATCATCTATTTCATCTCAGTATTTTTGAAGATGTAGTTGTATGGTCAGCAAATGTGTCTAGTAATGTCATTTTATGCTGACAGAGCACAGAGTATAGGCTGATTTCACTGATAGCCCATTTTCTGTGAAGAGATTCAACAGAACTTGGGTACAATCAGTTATTCAGCTCAAAGGTGTGTGGCACTGTCTTAACAGAAAATATTCTTGTTTACAGATGTGTTTCAAAGAATGCTGTTGTATTACAGAGAGATTAGATGCAAATATAGATACTGTTTGGGGGGGGCTCGAGGAGGGCTGTTTGGCATTTTGTGGGGGATGTTTTTGTTTGGTTGTTGGGTTTTTTGTTGTTTTTATTTTGTTGTGGGTGTGTTTCAGTGTGGGGTTTTTGTTGTTTGTTTTTCAACAGAATAACAGCATGTATTGTATCATTTCTGTGTTCACAGAATCAGAGAATGGTAGAGGTTGGAAGGGACCTCTGAGGATCATCTAGTTCACCCCCTCTGCTACAGCAGGTTCATCTAAAGCAGGTTGCCCAGGATAATGCCCATGTGGGGGATTTGAAAGTCTCTAGAGAAAGAGACTCCACAGTCTCTCTGGGCAGCCTGTTCCAGTGCTTTGTCACCCTAGATATGTAAGCAGGAGCTAGAAAAATCGTATACATGCAGTTGCAAAGCCAGATTCTTATGTCAGTGCTGTTGATGTATGCAGACTGGCCTGTGTATGTATAAAAAACCCCAAACCTCTTCAAATTGCTTCGTATTCAAAAACTCCTCGGGCCACAGTTAGGTGCCAGAAGTTGAAGTAACAGCTAAGCTAAAAGCTGTTGTTGCAAAGTGAATACTGGGAGTCTTGAATCTGGCTTGGACAAATTGTGAGCATTGGCATGGACTGGGTGAACCCTTGAAGGAATAAGCTGTGTTTGGCACAGTGGTAGACACAGATAGTGATGCTACTTAGACTAAAGCCCTAAAAGGATACAGACATGTCTGTAAACTGCGAGGACTGATACTTATACTGACAGAAAGTTTGACCAATGAAAAGTAATTTTAGTATTTAAAATATGTGTCAAAAAGGATTTTGAAGACTGTAGTCCGTAGTTTTGATTTCCTGGTTTGAATCAGAAACAGAATGAAGATATATGTTGTATTTCAGTATTGGGTGAAATTGTGTTGGTTCAGGATCAGTGTTACCCATTTGCTTCTTTACATACACACACACCCCCTTCTCTCAGAGTTTTCTGATGTCTTCTCAGCATGTTGTATAGTCTTCCCACTTTCAGCTGTTTCTGGTTTGGGTCTGTCTGTCTGGATGAGGCATGTGTATTGTTTATTCCTGTGCTGCCGTTATTGCATAGTCACTGGTTTTGATCCTTCTTACTTTGTTAAAGATAGTTATTGCTTTGATAGTTATTGTTTGGTTTTAGTTAGTTAGAGGTTTTGTAGCTCTAGATCTTCCTCAGAGACTGTGGGTCAAACCTTTAGCTGGGTAAAATCAATGTAATCAATAGAGCACTGCTGATACACATCAGCACAGATGAGCCCTTGTGTAACATCAGCTCAGCAGAATCCTACTCAAATCTTTGCTTTATTTCCCAGTTCAGCTTTTGAAAGGTGTTGATGGCCACAAAACACTTGTTTTCTTTCTGCAAACCCCGTGGTTTTCAAAGGATAAAGAAAACTGAACTCAATTAAGAATGATAGCTTCCCATTAGGCATGTCAGAAATGTACCCTTTTTTCTGTACAGATAAACTGAAGCTTGGAATATTTTAGAGGAAGAATTGTGATCTTTCCCCTGATGACTGAATATATTAGTTCACAAGTCCTGTATTCCAGGCATTAGCCATTTGCCATTTCATGACATGCTTTCAAGCAACAATAGTAGCTGTTTATATGGAGTATAATTAGGAAAATATCTGATGCCTTTTTGCCTTTGCCTTGGCAATAAATCCTACATACATGTGTGGGAGCAAGGACAGCCAGCAGTACTTGGCCAGACAATTTCTCAGAACATCAACCAGCAAATGTTCCTTCTGCAATTGGTGTTACACCGACCACAATTTAAACCCACTGGTTTTAATACCTAACCCAGCTACCACTAAAGAGGCAATAAGAAAGCTACCGGTGGAGCCCAGCACTGGTGGTGACTTTCAGTCTCCTTCTCTAACCTTTATATATGCTGCCTCTGTGTGTCAAGAGACAGTAATACATCTTCCTAAAATAGATGCCTGCAGGTTGTATTTGTAAATTGGTTGACTGACAACAGGAGCCAAATCATCCAGAGATACATGGTAACAAGCGGTGTCCTGCACCCTATCCTGGAGTATCTGCATAGGCAGTTAAGAGACTGACAATTTGCAGTGAATTTGAGAGAGATGTATCCTTTTTTTTTTTTCCTAACATCCATTGTCTCCAGAGGAAGCTGTTGGGGTGGACAGGGAGGATCTTTCAAAAAATGACAGCAGTTACAATTTGTTCTTGATGAAAAGGCTCTTCACTAATGGGTGGATACCCCGCATGGTTCCTATGCATAGCACACCCACTACCTGTCCCCATTTCAAATAGGAAAGGCTTAAAACAAAGAAGGGAAGAGCACTGATTACCAGGAAATTGCAGGAACAGCAGAAGAGAGCTGTTACAAACAGGCCTCTCTTTCTGACCTGAGCTGCAATGACTTACAGGTCACAACACAGATTCCAGTCCATATCTACAGATGGGACAGACTGGAGGGGAGTTTACAGGTTTGTTCTGCTGGAGATCATATGCCAGATGAGGTGAACTTGGCATAAAAGAAGCAAAAAGCTAAGTTTGAGGGATGTGAAAGATAGAGACAATTTACGGAATATTTGTTTTGCCTCGGTAAACTCTGAATTTCTCCCCTTGCAGTATCCTCCAAAGTTGCTGCAAGAAGGAAGGCCATTATTTTCCCAAAATACCTCGTGTCTTTTTGAGCCCCTCTTGATACACTTTTCACATGCAGATGGAAATCTGGGCAGGAAAATTGCATCTCCTTTACATGACCTTCCCTTCTGTCTCAAACTGGCCTGTTGTCAAGTTTCCACAAAATATTTTAGAAATGCTGCATTTTCTTACATTTTTTCCATGACCAGTAGTCGAGGCTATGTTGTCATCAGTGAAGGAGCATAGTTGTACCACTTACTTGATAGCTTAAGAAATAAGGATATGTTCATGAGTTAGGATTTATAAAAAGCAGGCCCCCTTTAATGAACAGTTGTACAAAACTCAATGCAACATTTTCTTAAATGTTTTTGAAAGTGTTGTATTGGAGGCTGCTGGTAGGCTTTTCCCAGCTGGCCCCTGAAATCTAAATCCTTTATGTATTTCAGCAGCTAATGTGTAAATAAGGATTAAGTGTTTCAGTAACCTTCATGGATGTAAGCCTGGCATTTTACCTGTATTAGAATATTTTTCTTTTCCTTAGTTCAATTCTTAGCTTTGGTTTTAAGTGGTGCCACACATTAAAGAAATTGTTCAGCTTCAGAGAAACCGTGTCTTTCAATCTGAAAAACAGTATCCTAGCTTCTATCTCAGACCTATCTTTGAAGATACCCTTGATTTAATTCATGAATACCTTTAAGGAAATGGAAAGGAGACTGCTCTTGGTAAATTAAATAAAAAAAGTCATTATCTAGTCATATACACATAGGATCATTTCAGAACATTCAGCAGGATTAATGCTATAATGTATAGTACTTGACAATTAGTGTAGACACAGGACCCTGACTTTCAATTTATAGGTGGAAAAAATAAAACCTAATAATTTTATTTTAAAGTCATATACTTAAAGAGAAATAGATTTGTTTACATGTTTTAAAATACTCTTTAGAGCTCTTTTCAGCGCCTGAGTGTGCATTACAGACCTGCCAAGTTTCTTCCTGCAGTTACACGTTCACTTGTTAATGACTTTGTCTTAATCAATACTTCTCAAATGGAGATGCTGAGATATTTCAAGAGTCACCTTAAAAGACCTCTGGCAGATAAATAATTAAATGACCCGCTGGCTGCCTTCCTGCGCAAAAAGAACTTATGGTAGAATCCTAATTGTTTGATTTCAAAAATCAAAACCTGCCAACCTCTTGAAAAAAAAGTCAGGTTTAGCTGTTTGAAGAATCTCATTGCTTCTAACAGGTCATCATAGTGATGGGCTGAGTGTAAAATAGAGATACTTTTATTCCTTAAATATTGTAGCTTATGGAAAAGAAGTGGAATGGAAGGGGGAAATGTTGAAAATTAGTACGTAAAATCTTATCTTGTCAGGTTGCTAACTAGGAGCTTGATGCTGGAGTCGCTCAAGTGTTTGCGCAACTTTGGTAGTGTGAGTTGTGTTGACTGCGTTATGCACGTGTATATGTTCTTGAAAGATGAAAAGCTTGAAATTGGAATCTGTTTCATTTATAGCCCTGACATTCATTTCGATGCTAATGGGAGAGTTTGAGTGCTGAGGATAATTATCTCTCTACTGTATGTCCTTCTGACCAGTGGATCCTCTTCTCTAACAATTGGAACTTGCTAGAAATAGCTTGGACACGGTTATAGGATGTGTGTTAAGCTTTGCAAATGTGAATATTAATTTGGTAGTGAAACAAGTTAGTATTTGTCATTGTTGATTATTAAATTGATGCATTATCTATACAGACAGAAGTCTGCATCTTTTGGAGTCAGTGCTCAAGGACGACAACTGCCAGTACAGAGAAGGGATGGAAACTGGAGTCTCAAACTCCTTATCTTCAGGAAAAAAACATTTGCCAGAACTGGTCTGTTACTAGCCTTTTCCATATTATGTCCTGTAGTTCATAAACCGTTGCAGGCTTCCATAGATAAGCAGAGTCACACCAGAGAGTAGATTGGGGATTTAATGATGTTCTATATATTGGACTGAATATTAAGGTGGACTGTCGTATCACTTGAAAAATGTGGTGGCTGGTTCCTTGAGGAAGCAAGATGTGCAAGTTCAGATTATTAGATTTTGGATAACATCTGACACATTTGACTTGAGAATTGTGTAACTACAGTTTCCTGCTGCTTTGAGACTGATCTGAATGTCAGAGGGCTCTGCTGTACCATCTAGATTTCAGGTACCTGTGTAAACTAGTGGGATTTCTTAACTCTCTGTAACTCATGTGGTCAGATCTTCAGTACCGTGCTGGTAACCTCATTCCCATGATGGGTGCTTGTAGGAAGTCGGGTAACCAGCCTTGCTAGGATGAAAATAAGCCATGTTTACGATTCACTGGTGAACGCTGTCAGTGTTGTGCTACTGTGGAGTTTGGTGGGATGGGCACAGCTAGGCTTAACACAGAATCTTGATGAACATGAGTGTTTCTGAGGATATCAGTGTGTATTAGAATCTTGGTTATAGCAGCTGAATAGTTAACTTGATAATTATAAACTTAAGGAGACCAGAGAAACCTGAAGTCCAGCCACACTCAATATCTTCTGCAAAGCTTTCTGTTCAAAGATTTCTTCCAGTACCAAGAAAGCAATTGTATCAGACCTTTCCTTCTTCCCTAGCCAAGAAGATTCTACTTTAGGTAGTGCGAAACTTGATATGGGAGAAATGCTTTTGAAGTCTCCTGTCTGCTTGTCTTCATCAGTTTTGTTCTGTGGAAAAGCTCCTAGGTCCTACAATGATGAGCTGTAGTAGTAAAGCTCGTGATGGGGATAGGTAAATAAATGTTATTTAATTCTGCTGCTTTTAACAAAGAGGAATGTCACTTACCGTTTAAATCACAAAGGTTCACTTTGAGCTTGATTTTGAATCCTAACATATACTTTATGCAGAAATGTAGTTGTTGTACAGTGAGAACAGTTTTGTGAGTACTTTTGATGCACCCTCTAAAGCTCCCCAGAGGAGTATTTCGTTCAAAATTCAGCATATAATGCTCAAAAGATACCACAGAACATGCCTTAGGGATCTCCATGCTTAAAGCTGATGTCAGGTTTGTTTCACACCCTTTAAATCTGACATGCGATCCTCATGAGCATATTTGTCACTTGGTCATTGCTTGTTGCTGCTTGTAGGAGCAAATGTTCTCTGCCAGGACATGGATGAAGCACCAGGCCTTAGTGACCTTCACTGCTACTTTAGAACTAGGTTTCTTATATTCTCCTCTTCTGAGACAATTCAAATAGCACAGGATTCTCTTACCCTGTCCTTGTCTTGTCTATTATTCCCTTAGCTTGACTGCTTCCCCTATAGAAGTAGAGGGATCTTTGCAGACCTGATAATCCCATAATGAAGGTGAAAGTTACTAAAGTCTTCACATCTAAGGTGGTTGGCTTGTGGCCATGACTGCTGTCTGTCCTGTATTTGGGCAAATGGTGGCCCTCAGACCATGTCTCATTGGGAAGTTCCACGATGCAGTACTCTTAGTGGACTCTTTCATAGATGCATACCCAGGAAGGAGAGGGTCACTGTTTTGTGAGCTGCCTGCCAGAGTGAGCTGGCAGTCAGCTCTGCTTCTCCCTCCGTAGCTGAGAGAGGCCTGCAGGGACCTGCTGTCATTGCATGTGCTCTGCAGGTCAAGATCATCTGCCCATGTCCAGTGATGCTCTCATAAAACTGGAGGCATAATTTGTAGTGTGAAAGGAGAGCTTAGGTTTTGGTTATGTGGTTTTCTGCTGGTTGTTCCCCCTCACAGTATGTTCAGGGCATTTTGCCTCTTCTTAAGCAGATTTTCCTCTTTCTTTGGAAGCCTTCCAGGAAATAATGCAAATAGAGCAGTGTGATGGAGCGCACGGTAACACTGATTAGTTTTATTCTGGAAATGCCATACACACAGTCTCAGCTAATCATGCTATATAGATTTTCTTAAAAAATAAATTATATTGCTTGTCTGTAAGGAGAAGGCGTTCTTCCTCTCAAAAATGAATTTTAATTCCTTATTCTTACTGAAAAAGATGACATAGTCACAGATTTAATTAAAGGTATAGCAGGCTTTGTTAACCAAGGGAAACAGAACTATATTTTGGCTACCTTCCAAAATGGCAGAGGTTTAAAATCAAAAAGCCTTCCCCAAAGTGTGTTAACACACCTTGACCATTATTGCAGCTTATGTTTGCTTGTTTGTTTTTCATGTGCCAATAAGAGAGTATCATTATACTGAAATAAAATCTAACACTTTCTCATCATCACTGGCTTGGAGTTTTAGATCTTTGCTGCTCTGTGTAGCTTTAATTAAGCATTAGGTCAATCTTGGAGGGGGAAAGACTTTCATAAAGTAATATGTAGGGAAATATTATTTTTCTTTAATTTCACTAGATATTTTATTTGGTGTCAGGGCAAGAGATACATAAAAATAATGGCAAGTCTGAAAAGTATATATTTTCTTGTTATGATAATGGGACTTTCTTTACCTGACCTTCCAATTAGCCAAATGTGGTTCCCTTATTGTATCCTGATTACTTGATCTCCGTGGGTTTGGCTGGTTCAGGTACACATGCAGTTTGAAAAAATCAGAAAAGCAACCCCCTCACTGTTGATTTTGCACACCCCCCACAGTTTATAAAAGCAAATAAGATTTCAGCGTGATGTTAATGAATAGTAACAGAGAGTCAGAATAATTGGTACCTTCCTGGTTGTGATTAGGATTCAGAGGAGTTCCTTAACAACCACTGTTTCTTAAATATGAATTCTGATTAATAACAGAGACTATTTTTTCTCCTCTACTGTCTGTTACTAACATACTTTGCAGTTGCAGTACTTCAAAATTACATCTTTCTTTTTATGCACTGTCATGTCTTGAATTGTGTAATGTCAGTGGGAAGTTTTGAGTAGTACATGTCAGTGTGACCCTTGATTGTATTATTATTTTCATTTATTCATTGGCTTTTGGCAATGATTGTAGATTATACTGTTCTTGTTTAAATCTGCTGCCTCCTGTTGCAAGAGATACTGAGATGAAGATTCTTGGTTACCTCTGGCAATAAACATGCTTTAGAGTGACTGTTACGTAAACACATGGATGCTATAAGTGATTTCATTGTACCCAGCCAGTCGTTATACATAAACTGTTAATGACACAAAAGTGAATTAGGAAATAAACTTTATTGTGGGGGTTGGTTGTTTCATTGTTTGAGTTTTATGGAGGTCATATAGCTCAGGAAAAGTGTTGGAGCTTTGACAGCAGCCCTGGACATGTGCAATGCATTAATCCCAAGCTGGCTGCCATATTCACTGCTCTCCTTGCTGTTACAGTTTGGTGCGTGTCAGTCTTCATTAACTGACTATTTTAGGAATCTCCAGCCATTCCCAGGCTGCAGCTAATTAAGAGCATTCTAGTGGTAGGGAGTGCAGGAGGTCAGGTGCTCTATTATGAAGTTCAGTACCGTGTCCAGCACTCCTTCAGCTGCTGCTCAAATGTGTTGTGCTGTTCTGGAAATCTGCGTGAAGTGAGGGGAATGAAAGACTGTCAGTGGATTTCATCTGCTCTTTTGTTCCTTGGACATCACGGTGTGTTGGACCAAGCAAGGAGTGACGATAGAAGCAGTCTGGCCCTCCAGAACACCAACAGATGCGAAGAACAGCCAAATCTATGTCTTGGGTTTTTAGAATTAGGTTTGAGGGTATTTGAGAAAAAAATGTGCAGCATGGAAAATGGATGTTTCAAGGTTTTGCATCATTATAGTAAAATTTGCTGTAAAAAGAGTGAAGCGGCAGATTTTTCATACCTTTTGAACTTGCTAACAGGTTTTCATATGAATTTAAAAATTTCCCTACTGATGTCAGCAACAGATATTTCAGAACTTAGTAGGTCAGTTACAAGCAGGAAGCCCATACTCAATAATAAAGTATTAATATTTATGAGAATTGCATATTTATTCAGGGATCTCAAATCATATTACAGATTAAATGAATTACTGCATACACCACAGGCTGAGGTACAGAGAAGTTAAATCAAATGCAAGTCATCCAGGCTTGGAGCTGGTGAGGTTCTTTAGGGAGTGCACTCATTTTATCCACATCTTGAGCATTTGCAAGCTCTTTGTGGAATTTGGTTTAGTGAGTCATTGGCAAGGCTGGGAATTGAGCATTGCAGGCCTGTGCTTTAACCAGTAGACCATACTTCTGCACCTTACTTCAGCCTCTTTCGGTGCTAATTTGAACTTTGAGTTACCCCAAGCAGAAAGTCAATTTGCTGTTGTCAGACCTCCCTATTCTACATCTCTAGTCGATCAAATGGCAAATTCCACTCCAGGTGTAACTGCGTCCTGTTAGGAAGTTCTTATTCCTAAAAAAGACTGGAAATGAAAGACTAGCTCACTGAAATCATGTAGAGATGACTCAGATAGGAAACTTTGGGGGTCTTTTTGGTAAAGAAATCTGTGAACAAACTCCAAAAGACTATCAGGAGACTTGGACTGAAAGGAAAGTGTGTGAGCCATTCAGAGTACCATTAAAAGCTGGTGGTATGCCAGCTCATGGTCAGGCACTGTTCTTCAGTGTAATTTGTTTTACTCCTAAAACAAACCACCTCCACTAATGGCAAACAAACAAACAAAAAATCCTCTTTCTTCCAGATTTTGATTGTTGAATGAAAGGATTTGGAAATAGGCAAAGCTAACCCACTTAAATTTCATGACGTGCACTATCATTGGAGAAAATTGCTTTCTGTTTTCTGATGGCCCAGGATTTTATTTTTGTGTGTGTGTGTCTATCTGTTAACTTTTCCACTATACGCTTGTGTTGCTCTGTGTCATTAAGATCAGAGTAACAACCCAGAACCTAATTCCAGTGTGTTATCTGTACCTCACCTGGGCATTCTGGCTCTGGCTTTTGAAGTGGGTAAATTGACTTATTCTCAGTGGTGTGAGTAAACAAGTATTTGTTGTGATTGTAAATTTCACTGAACTAAGGGGGCTGCTCATAGACTTGCGGTCAAAGAGCACATTTAGAAGGATTTCTCTGAATTGGGGGTCAGGGGAATCGGTCCTCTCAGCTTTGCCTGTGTTGTAAACTAAAAACTGAATTAATGGAATAAATTTAATTTAATTAGGATTCATGTCTAACAGTTTATTTTAAAGCAGAGAATGACTGAGATGTTCTGACTGAAAACACAGATTTGTAAAACAGGTGAGAAGGCTTCTTTGCAAGATTTTGAGTATATAGAAACTGGGTATGAAATCAGTATTTTGGCACCTATGGATATGCTTCTGGCGGTGTTGGCCACCAGTATCTTGAAAGGCGGTTGAGCTAAAGTTTTCTAGAACAGTACTGTTTTCATCCAGACAACCATCAAACTTTGTATGGATGTTTCAGCTCCCCTCTTTGAGCAAAGATTTGAAAACCAAGTGAGTACGCTTGTTACATAAGGTTTTTTGCAAAAGTATGTCTACAATTCCTGTGAAAAAAGGATGCCTCTTAGAAGGAATTTTAAGCAAGGTACAGATTAAAGTAATTTCAAATTCTGAATAAGAACTGTGCCGTTTGCTGTGCACGGTGCTTGCATTGTTCTGATCCTTTGTACGCATGTAATATACTCACACATAGAAGCCATTTACACTGCTCTTTGACCTTTGGGAGTGACTTCAAATGATCTTAATCTAAATGAGAACCCTACCCTAAGGTCCACATTTCACCAGTCTGCTCCCTGCATCTTAGTGCCTGAGGCTTATTGCAATCACCATGGAGGTGAAGTGTGTCAGGGCTGCAGCTCTGACCCCTGAAACTGTACCTCATGAGTTTTCCAAAGAGAAACTCAGAACAGCATCCCATTATTCTGCAAATAATTTTTCTAAGCAAATGAAAGGATGATCTTCTGTATTCTCCAAGGAATCTTTCCATGGACCAACCAGACAAGAAATACCAGGTGTTTATGAGAAAGGAGAGAGTTCAGGCAAGAGGTCCTGAAAGGTATTTGATGTTGTATGAGTGTCATTAGCACAAGTGGTCCAGAGGTAAAACGCTTTCTGGCTGACCTGACACATGAAAAATAATTTATTCCTGTGTTTGTTGCTTTTCCCCTGATGCTTTTACATCTTGGTTTTAAAAAAGGTGGTGGTGGGGAGAAGGCATATCTAGAATAAGAAATAAATTATACTTTTATTGCAGTAATATGTATGTCCTACAAAATGCCATGTTTTGGCTTTACCAGTGCATGTAGAGCTAGTTTTCTCAGCTGAGGATCTGAACTAGAATTAGAGTGAGCAAAATCCTGCTCCCAGTGCCTGGATCAGTGAGGCAGTTGGTTTTTGTGGCCTGGAAAAACTAAACATCTGGAAATTTAGTTCTCATTGAAGGAACTGGAGTTTCAATTGGAGAAATTTCAATGTACCAATTTTTAAGTTTTTTTAAAAAAAAATATTTGCAGTTCACAGAAGATGGGGATGTTGGTTTTGGGTAGAAACTAATCATATAGTCACAGTGACATCTCCCATTGAATATCAAATCAGCAGAGCCTCTCTTGGTTTCTGCTCTTTTGCGGGTACAATTTGACCCTTGAAAAGGGCTGGTTGCATTGGCAACAGCTTCTGTTGTAGCTGGATCCAGCCTTTTCCTTCTGACTTTCAGTTAATCTGATTGGGTGCTCTATGGTAAGTGATGCATGCTTTTTACTGACAAGGAAATAAATGTATTTGGGATAAGGTGTCAAGTAAGAGCTACCCAACCCAATGCTGTAACTTAGATGGGTTTTGCCTTTTGGTTCTGCTGTTGACATTTGTAGGTGGTGAGCTGTGGAACTGAGCTGTTACAACTCCAACAGAAGCTGTTGCCAGTGCAGCCATTCCTTTTTGCAGGACAAACCGTACTGGACATGGACACTCAAGACTCCTGAAGTTCTGGTGCTTTGAAGTTGGGTGTGAAGTTGGGTGTTGTGATAGCTTCCTTCCTGGCCATAAGGCAAAACTTTTATGGGCTGACCGTGGAGCTGGAAGTCTCCATATTGGACAAATGTTCCTGCTGCTTTGAACCTCCTGTTACAGCAACATTTGCAGAGAGGTGCAGAATAGATGTAGGAAAAACATTTTTAAAAACTTTTCCATCAGTTACACATCAAAAAGATGTACTTTACTTTAAAAAACAAGAAGCTATGAGAATAAGCCAGCTGTGTAGACTTGGGTGCATGTAGACACACATAAGCAGAGATGCTATATGGATACAATATACATAATGTGTATATGCTGCATATAGATAGAAAATATTACATATAGGTATCAGAGAGCTTTGTAATTGAACTTTTTTTTTTCAATTTTTTATACCATTTCCACAGAGAGCTAGAAAAATATATACCTAATACAAAATAAGCAGCTCTAGTTTTCTTTGTGCTAGGAATTTCTTTTTAGAGCTTGCTTTGCCTCTAGCTGTAAAGCCTAAAATTTAAATTGCTGCAGGCTTCCTTGATTTCCATGGTTGAAATAAATGCTCTGTATCATTTTGCTATTCATGTCATTACTCCCAGTAATCACCACACTCATCCTAGCACACTGTGTAGTATGCTCAGTTGAATATCTCTGACTTTCAGGAGGCTTCATTGCTGGCTGTTGTTTGTTTCTGAAGCTGCACAATGACATACTCTATTGGGCTAATTTGATAGTTTGCACTCCAGTTGCTGTGAGTTACGACCTGTTTTTTTCTGTGTGCCATGTAAATGCAGAATTGAAATTTACAGGGATTCATTTGCTTCTCTGGTCTCTTCATCTGAATTTACAGATTGCAATTAATGGCACAAGTTTGTTAAAAGTAGAAAACTTACACCCTTTTGTTCTCTCTCCCCACCTCTGTAAAAGTTAATTGCTACTGCTGCATATTCAGCAGAGCTCTGGGATGGAAATGCAGGAGAGTTAATTTCCTGCTCAGTATTGGAGCATGTTGCTGCTTGGATTCTCTTCCTGTGATGAGATTCATGCACTCAAGTGTTCATGTCCTTCCATTCATGTGGTGACCAGTTAATTTCCCTTGCACGCATGTGGCTGGAGGTGATCCTTATGAGCAGGGCAAAGTGTTCTTGTCCAAAACCAAACAGAAGTCCAGGAGTGGAAGCCAGTGGAGATTTTTAGATTACAGCTAATGCTGCTTTAAATACAAGCGGTATTGTGAGATTGAACACATGCAGCTAGGTATGTGGGTGAGAGAAAACTATCATAAATACTTGCTCATAAACACTTGTAAAAATCCTTCCAAATTTTTAATATGTTTTCAAAAAAAGTTAGTTGTCCATTTACCCTCTACTCCCGCATTGCCACAACAGGCTCAGCCTGTGGCACAGCTAGCAGAAGCCCAGCAAAATGGAGTGTTCAGGGGGATAGTACAGCCAGCAGATTTCTAAATGAAATTGATACTAGTTTTCTGTGGCAGTGATTTATTTGACAAAAATGTCCCAAGTAATCCTTTTATTTTACTAGGAATGCTTGGGAAGTGCAGTGTTTCACAGTGTAACGAGACATCTTAGATTATGGCTTTTGCAGTTGCTCATGTTATGAGAGTTAGGACAATACATCCGTTCTTACTGTCAGAACAACTCTCTGCACCTGCTGTGCTTACCAGGTTTGATTTAATATTAAAGCCTTTTGTACCCCTAAGAAATTATGTATTTTTAGAAGACTGACCAGTAATTGAAAACTCTACTGGCATAACCTGCCCTTCTATTCATGGTGGCAGGGAAAGAAAACCTTGTGTGGAAGTTGCTTGCTATGTTTTTTAAAGCAGCTACTGAGACATCTTAAGAGTTTCCTTACTAGAAGTTGGCTTACAAATTACTGTTTCTATTATGATCCTGAGATCCACATCATTAGTGATGAGGGAAGTGAAAATAAAGGCAGATATGCCACTTGTATCCTGTTTATTTGTAGTAGATGAGACAAAAAGAGGTTGTGCCCTGATTACCATAACCAAAGAAATGGTTTTAAAAAAAATGTGTGTAGATACATATATATATATATACACACAAACATTTATATTCATTCTTAGGTTTATGAGTTTAATCCATAGAGGTATGGGGGTCTTTATCAAAGAAGCCCATTTTAAATAATCATATTTAAAGAGTAATACAGGGGAAGCCATGCACAGCTACGGAGCAGAAAGCCTCAGTGTGTTTTGTAGCTCTGTAATAGCTATTATTTATCACAAATGTGCCGTCTGTTTGTTCACACTGAGTAATGAATGACCTTTCTGTTTCCACAGCTAGACCTGTGCAGACTTCAGCTGATGGGGGTGTAGTGCAGTAGCTATTTATCATGCTTCACTTATACTGATCACTGGTTTAAGCTGCACCACCAGGGAAATATCTTGGACTTACGTTATGGTTCAAAAAAGGAGCTTTTATGGGGTTAACAGCTAAGAAAAGCAGCTATTTTCTGTCCCTGGCTGCTATAATTCAAAATTGACTTTGCTGGAATTTGAATCAAATTACTGACAATATTGTCATAAGCAAATTTATCAGCCAAGGGCTTGTTTACTGTGTCTTAGCAATGCAGGAGCTGTTTTGTTGTCTCTTTTTTTTTTTTTTTTCTGTGATTCCTTTGTAAAGCTTCAATTTCTTACATTGATAAATGGGATAGAATATATGAATGAGAACAAGGTAGCTCAGAAGAGGTAATGAGTTTACTTTTTAGCACAGAAAAGGTGTATGAAGAAGTTACATTTTTAGCTTCTCGTAATGTTCAGAAATTAATAATGTAAAGAACAAAACAGTTTGTATTTGGGAGGGCAGGTGGGGTTCGGGTGGAAGAGTGAAGTAACTGAGCTGTTCTTAGGAACAGTCAAGGTCTCCTATTTTGTTCTTGCAGATTGCACCAATTAGTTATGTTTTACTGATGCAATCCCTGGATGTCAGAAGTCGGTCTTTCCCCATATGGCATGTTAAGAAGCAAAATGCATTATTAATGCTTGAGGTGGGACCTCTGGAGCTGTAGTGTAAAGCGTTAAATGACATTAATTTAGACAATAATACTATCATCACACTGTTTTACAAGCCAATAACCCAGCTCTTGTTCCCCCTAGTAGTTTATCTCAAGGAGAGAAGTGGATTGTTGCCTTATAAAATAGGCACAATGGTGTTGATGCTGTTATGCTGCTATTATTACAAATGTTTCAGAAATACTAAACAAGAGAGGTAGCTGAATAAAGTAGAGAGAGATGGAAGACTGCAGTAGAGCAGCATTCACCCTGTGTCATGTAAGTGAACTAAAAACTACAGAAAACATTTCACATATGTAAAGATGTGGATGGGAATATATTCTCCACTGTAAGGAGCTGAGTCAGGAGGCACTCATGTTTTTTTTTCAACACAGGCCACTGGATTGGAAAGATTACTGAGAGAATTCTGGTCTCAAGGCCATGCTTGCAGTTGCAGCAGCATGCATGGTGGCTGAATTTGTGCAGTTAGAGCAGATAATAAGATAAGTTTTTACTACCTGCCTGTTGGCAAAGCTGCATCACCCACCCAGCTTGTTCCTGGAAAGCTTTTGTTATTTAGAATAACATACACAGCCCTGGACCAGTAAATTCCGGATTCTGCAGGGTGTTTCTGAAGGACAATGTAAGGCCGAGACCAGCAAATTCAGAACTTGAACTTGAGGTGATGCAGGAAGACTTGGTTGTGGAGTTCAAAAGGAAAGCTGGCAGGCTTTTAACCTTGGACCTTGCTCCAGGACTTAGGGAGCTGGATGGGTGCTGTTGTAGCTCCTGCTTCTGAAGGGATGAGGTGCATGGTAAATTCTTCAAAGGGAGGAATTCAATTTTCAAGGTACAAACCACTTTTATGTTGTGTGGCAGTCGAGCAGTATGTGGTTTGGCACAAAATACCTTGTAGCAGTGCTTTTCGCATGTGAAATTAATGGTCTCTCTGCTCATTTGATCTTGAACTCCTTTCAGTAAAAGCTTTTCAATAAAAACCTTTACAGTATTCACTAAGATAAGTGGTAAGACAGCAGCATTCGATTATCTAACCTTCTCTGTTATTTGGAACACGGTCATGTCCCCTGACATTAGTTAATTACTCTGAAAATTACCTCGGTTATCCAAAACCTCAACTCTCCACACACATCCTGTGTCTTCGTGACATTCAGATGCCCAAGGTTGTTCTATATTAGCATAAATATCTGACCAGCTCCCAGGAACTAAAAAGACACATTTTAGCTCTCGTGACATCCGTGCGTATTTCTGCCAACCTCAACAAGTCTGCTGCTTTATATTCATCAGTTTAAACTGGTGATTTTTGTATTATACTTATGACCTCTCTGTGCTACATATTGCAGAAAACCATAGAATTATACTGCCTTCACCTGAATTTTTGTACCATCTACTACAGAGCCCTTTTTCCTTCATTTGTTAAAAAAAAAAAAAAACACAATTTTTTTTTTTCCCTTTGGCCACATTTAAAATTAAATTGTATTGCTGCTAGTACTACAATAATATCCAGCAGAGCAGTTTCAAGAAAGAGAACCTTATAAAATGTTGAGAAAATACTTCTGTGTTTCTGTATTTAAGAACTCTGCAGAAAAGTGAAATGATGTTATGAATTGATGTCTAGGAGGTGTTTCCCTTATTCCACCATTCCCTCTACTTCTGAGTCGGAAGAAATGGGGAGTTAAAAATGAACAAGAATATTTTTCTATTACTAGGTTTTGTCTAAGAAATGTTCCGCATTTTTCAGCTTACCAAAACATTACTTGTGGTATGTGAGGTAGCTTGGAGTAATATACTCCGTTTGGGTTTTAGGTTTCATTATAAATTACTTAAGAAAAAGTTACGTGCAGGATTTGTGGGAGAACACATTATATTGATATATCTGGGATTTTGAGGATGGAGAGATGGCTTTGAGTGATATAGGTTAAATAAGTATTTTCAAGCCTCAGTATGATTTGAGTCAAAGCTTTATTTCTCCGTAAGTGATTGTAACAGGAAAAAATACTTATTATCTGGGGAGGGAGTCATGCTGCTGGTGGTTTGGTTTATTGGGATGTTTTGATTTCAGTTATTCTGTTCTCTGCTCACACCCAAACCACTTAGTGTTAGAGGTGCCTCTTACTGTGAAGGTCACACCCTGTGTGTGCAATTATGCTTTGAATAAATATATCTTGATTGTTAAATGCATCTTGATTGTTATTTTTCTCCTACTGGAATAAATAATGAGCTGGTAATCTATAAATCTGTTGACTTAACAGCAGTTAATAAGTGGTTTATGTGGATGAACTGGGTTGTCCTATGCAGTGATGCTTAAATATGTAACTCTAGAAGTGGTTTTGTTTCAAGTGAATGAAAGAACGTAGGGCTGCCATGTGCCTGCTTGTTTTATTCTTTGTAATGTCTCTGTAAAAGAGCTGAATTCTCTGGAAACACATCTGCATTGAAAGTGGGGCAAGTGTCTAAACAGGTTCAGAAATGCACTTTCACGTTCTTGAGCACAGTTATTTTTTAAAACATTTGAAATCAAGGAGCTTGTAAATAAGGCAATGTGCTGCTACTGTAATTTAGGAAGCAGGATGATGTTACCATCCTTGTTAGAATGCAAAGATGACATATACCACTAGATCTTGTCTTCAGAAAATTGTTCCTTGCCAATATGTTGAACACTGCCACATATCTCTGTCTCCTTTCTTACAGCTGGTTTTGCAGAGGGTGGAAAACCACAGTTCTCACTGTTCTGGGTTGTGGATTATTGCACAGATACCCTCCCTAAATGTGGAGATGGCAGCTGAAGGCATTGGTTGTCCCATCTTCTCTCTTGAAGACCACCAGTGCTGCCCCAGAGCTGGCAGAAAGGAAGAGGAGTGGACTGATCCTTGGCTGCTCCTTAGCATGGAGGCTTTGACTGGCAGCAATAGTGCATGTTTGTGTTAATAAGCCAAGTGATGAACCAGAGTACTGAGAACTGGGCTTCTGTCCCATCTTGCCATTTCTTCATACATCCAGCTGAGGGACAGTGCAGTAATATCTTAAGCCTTGCAGAAGGACAACAGCCAGAACATAGCTCTGAATTTTTGTCTTGCAGTGATTGGTAGCAAGGATGTCCTAGTC
Organism: Ceryle rudis; assembly: GCA_033439905.1. Lineage (NCBI taxonomy): Eukaryota > Metazoa > Chordata > Aves > Coraciiformes > Cerylidae > Ceryle > Ceryle rudis. Next base: position 82,779 of record JAAGNO010020655.1, on the reverse strand, counting down.
CTCTGCCTGCTGCAGAACAAAGAACCTCCTCCTTCCTCATTCTCGAGCTGAGCTCACAAGTTCAGTAATTCATTGCTGAACAGTAGGACAGTGGACATTATAAGTGTCATTTTTTTCTGGTGTTCCCGTGTGGTCTGTACAGTGAAAGGTGAGAAAGTGTTAGGGATTACAAGTTATTTCACAGAGCTATCAGAATAGATGAGAAACAAAGTCACTTCCTGCTGTGGTTATTTGTGGGAAATATCAGGAATAAGCAGCTTAGTCTGGTCATAAGCACCATAGAGTGGGACCTGTTACCACAGTAGAAACAAAGGATTTTTCTAACTTTCTTGTATCTGAGCAATGCCATGAAGCTGCTAACTAAGAATTCAAATAACAAAATATGATGGTTTCTACTACTTAATAAAAACGCCATCGACAAAGGTACTCTCCTAAGATAAGTGATGCATTATGTTTTGGGTTTCTGGTTTTTGCCCCAAAATAACTATAAATTTTGAAACTCTGTTTCTGTGTAGATGGTGACTAGTAGTGTCTCAGTTGGGGTGAGTTTCTAACTCTGATCAGTGATGTTGTCGATAGCTAAAACATGCATGACTGAAGAGGTAAAGTCCAGGAAGATGATTTATATTCCCTTAGCCTCCATGCTTCTCTTTACATTGACTTCAGGACATCGACACACAAACTTGCAGATGAGAAGCCATTAGATAGGCTAATGGGGCATTGAACTAACCTGAGGCAATATATGTAGGGAACTGTTTCTCTCTTAACATCTTATTAGAACTCTCTGAAGTATATAACAGAAGGCTAGAGGTAATTAAGCTAAAAATGCAAATAAACATGGTGTGATCATTTTTATGCCAACTGACCAGCTAAAAAAGTATCTGCTTGGCATACATCGTTTCCATGGAGCAGGGTAAATACAAGCGTACTGCTTGTGACAGGGTCATGGTCTCCTGCTGTGGCCCAGATTGAAAGGTGAAGATTCACAATATTTATCCTTTCAGCAAGTATCTGGGGTCCTGTTACGTGAAAGAGAAAGATAGACTGTTTGGTACGTTGTTCAAATAGTCTTCTCACTTTGGAGCACTACCTTACCTGCAGCAGAAGGGGGACAGCCGTTATCAGTGCTGACTCTGTGGGGACAGTAAAAATGAATTAATGGCTCTACTCCAGCTCCTAATAGAGCAATTTGCTCTAATAGTGCCTTTCTGTAGACTTTATAGAGAAGAAATGTTTGGCAGAACTGTTTTTCTGCCACTGGAAGTCACTGACTCTGAGGAGAGCACGAGCATGTTGGAGGCAAGACTGCCATGCAACAGCTTGTATTCCAAGCTCAGCATCAGTTCGGTGTGAAATCAATCCATCAGTTTTCACAGAACTTTCTGTAAAGGCTTTTCTCATGGCCCTCAGTCCTCTGTGCGCCAATGGAAGCTTTGTCACTGACATCCATGGATTTGGAATTAAAGATGTTTCATTTTAGTCATCAGACTGCTGTTGATGGAGCTGAACAACGCTCGACTTGTGAGCTCCTTTTGGCAGTGACTTCATATACTGAGCATGTTCACAAGACCCATATCATCTTGTTTGGTCTCTTAAGAATTACAATGCAAAGCTAATGATGTGCTAGGTTCTAATGATGTGCTAGGTTCTTACTGTGTTGGTTTTGATGAGGAGCAGTCCTCCTGGTAGATCGGACCTTTCCTGAGCAGTTGAAACATATGTGCAATTTTTCCTGAACACAAGCTTTTTCTCAAGAATGCCAACTTGTGATTTGGGCAAGTTGTGTTTCCGTTAATTTTTACTCCCTTGGAAGGTTTTTCATTCAACAACAGTGTAATGCAAGTCCACAGTACAAATTCACTTCATACCAAATGCCCTTTCTTCTTACTGGCTTTAAAACGACTTATGGGTACTAAGCTTCTTGCAGGGTCGTGCATCATCATTTATTTTACACAACAGTCTGTTTTACATAATAAGATTTACAACATCAAAGACAGCAAGAATGCTCTTTTTTGAGAGTGTGAACCCTTTACACGCTTAGGAAAAACATTCATATCCTGTATGTATTTTTCACATCCTGGAATGCCTGCTCTTTAACATCATCTAGGGATTTAAATGAAAGCTGACAACAGAAATATCCCAGACATGCCTCTTTTGTAAATACCTTTTACTTCTTTTAGCTGCCTGACTTCTGGCTTTGCTTTGTCACAATAAAAGCCAAAAAGTTAGAACTACTTTGTTTACAGGATTTTCAGAATACTCCAAATCATTTCTGTGTGTGGTGGAAACCCAATAAAGATGTGTGAGAGCACTGTCAAAAATGCGCTGAGAAGATACCTGGTGGTGTTTTGTTTTTTTTTTTTTTTTCCTCTGTAGTGAAGCAGTTGCATTCCTATTGACTCAAATACAGGCAGTTGTTGCCTAAGGAAGGAGCTGTGGAGTTACAAACCGTGTTTTATTGTCTCATGGGTCCTGCCGAAAGGGCAAAGGCACCCAAGAGAAATATTTGGAGATCAAGGTGGTAACATCTGTGCATTGCCCTGGTGAAGAGAGACCTTCTCCAATCCATTTGTTAGATAATGTTTTCTTGTGTAGCAGTGCAGGGGAGGTGGAAACAATACAAAGAGTAAGGTTCTTACACATGAAGTAATTACATACACGTAATGTTAGGTCCTTGTTGTATTCCCAGAAAGAAGACAGTGACATTCAAGGGATGGAAGGGGTGGACTTGTAACTTGTGGCCGTTCCTGACCTCCTGGTCCACACTACACAGGGCAGGGATTTTTACAGGTTGTTTAGTGAGTAAAGTACATACCAGGAGAAATGGATTGAAGTTAGGTACATAAGTCTGACCAGATGATTAAAATGATTTTCAATATATTACTCCCTGAAAATTTTAAGCTTCTTATTCATTAAAGACTTTTTAAGTCCTTTCATGTTTCATTGTCCTCTGTCATGTTTCTCATAACCTTGTGAAATGGGCTGGCTCTGCAACCTGAACAGACTTTCTGGCAGCTGCAGTGTCCCAGAATTGTGTGGTTTGGGATTTTGTAGCAAAAACACATCCATGGCAAGCAAGAGAGTTTTAGTTTTGTGCTGGTGGGTTTTTTTTGTATTCTTAACGTTCAGACCATTTCTGTGCAAGAAAACACTTATTCTTGCTATGTCACACATAGTTATAGGGTTAACTAATTTTGTTAAGATCTAGAATGGGCTTTTAAATATACTCTGGAGAAGAATTTTTCTATGGGAGAAAATGAGGAAGATGAACTCATCAGTTGTCTTTGTCACTGGTTTTATGATTCATTTTTATGTTGCTGTGTCTTTATGAAATAATATGAAATGTATGAAATTGTCCTTGTTTGCAGTACTCTTAAAATGTTTTGGAATTCTTATTTGCGAACCATGTTTCAGCTATAAATGTATCAGCAGATTAGAATTTCATTGCTGCAGTTTTTCATAACTGCATTGAGTACAATCTTCATGCAAATGGAGTCATCCCTTTACTTTGCAGTCTCTAGGTCAAAACTGGGAGAATGTTTGCAGGACTTGACTACCTTTTTTAGCTGGCTCCTATAGAAGAACAGACAGACAGTCGTTGGAACAGTTTATGACATATGTTTGGCAGCAAAAGTACCCCTGATTCCAAGTTCCAGATTCTACTTCTCAGCTATGGCTGGCCCTCTTCCTGGGCACTCATTAGCTTTTCTTTTAGCCATTTTACACCCTACAGAGGTAGTCTCTTTCTGCTGAGATTTTCCTGGTGGGTTGGGTTTGGGGTTTTTTTTGGTTTTTTGGGTTGGTTTGTTTGCTTGTTGTTGTTTTGGATTTTGCGAGGGGGGGGGGGGGTTGCATGTGTGTGGGTTTTTTGTGTTGGTTTGTTTTGTTTGTTTGTTTGCTTTTATTGCAGAAGACCCAATCTCTCTTATGTAGTGGTATGAATGTGTTGGGGTTTCCTTTGGGTGAAAGTGTGGCTGTCAGAAAATGTGTACATTTTTCCATTACGAATAGGAAAGTGACAACTGGGGAGAACAGTTCAGGAGAAATCTTAAGTGCATCATGAGTCTTGGTGTGCACCATATAGCCCTTGCGTATGCATGTTTCGGTGAAAGGCAGAACTGTTTCATCCCTCTCTGTCTCAAACCCCTATGTACATGGACCAATTCTTTTGTGCTTGAGCAGCAAATTCCTCTAGGACAATATGGATGGTGGCCACTTCTCAGATTTGGGGTCATCTTCCATTCCTGGCTGCTGCAGCATTCTGTGTTTCTGAAGAGCAGCATCAGAATGATGAAAACCACCTACAGCATTTAAAACAAGGGGATGAATAGCCACAAGAGAAACCTCCGAATGCAGAGAGGTGACTGGCTGGGGTAATTTAAAATAAAAAATGGCTCTTGTCTAGCAGCTCCTTTATAACACATAGTTACTGTCCAGAATATCTCAGGAAACCATTTTGTATTCTGCTAGTGTAAACCTAGATAGCAGTTTTATCTTTAAAGATTAGGAGTTATTTGGGAAAGTTTCATTTCATTGTTGTATTTAAAATGGAATGTTCCTGCTGCTTTGTCATCTAACTGTGCTATATATTAAACTAATTACTTTGGTGAAGCTGAGTTAAATAAATATTAGTCAGACTGCATATTTAAGTCTACTTACAGCATCAAGATAAAAATCCAGTCATCCCATATAATAAACGTTTCCTTTATCTTCCCTAGACTGCCCCAGAAAAGGTTTAAGTTTGTTTGGTTGCTTGTATTCTTTGAAGAATGCGAAGGTTTTGCACTTCAGACAAGCCCATTTCCTTTTCTAATGGGAAAGGCTCCAAGTATTTCTTTTCAAACAGAACTAGAAAGATTATTTTTGCAGACTTCTGTTGAGCAGTTTTGGACAACACCCTACAGCAGGAAACCATGGCAGCAGGAAACCATGGCTTCTCCTAAATTTCTTCAAGATTTAAATTACTAGCTGCAATTAATAATTTGAAATTATGATAGTAACTTATGAGTTGTTTTACCCTTCTACCCTTTTTATATGCATGAGTTTAGTCTGTTGTCCCACTTGAAGCTCATTATTGAATATGTGGTGTTTGAACTTAGAGGTTTTTTTGTGCAAAGAACAGCTAAGACAACCAATTCCTTATGTAAAAACATTCCTAAGAAATGTGTCTGGGAGTAGACCTACTGTTTCATCAGTGTTTAGAGTAATGGGTTTAAGCATAGGTTAGAAAGAAGGTAAGATCTTCTATTAGAGATGGTAGTGTGGGCCCTTAAGGAAAGAAGTGTTGGAATTAAAGGAACAAATCCTCACCGTTGTGTTGCACAAAACCCTTTTGAACTTTCTTCCGAATCCTGTCATTTCGTATCTGTTGATGAGCGTAGTCATAAAAGTATTTCAGGAATGCAAATTAAATATAACCACAGTTTCACAAAATATCAAAGCATTTTTGCACATGGAATCATGCAGTATGATCTGAGAGAGGTTATAAATGCCTATCTAATTTCTAAAATCTTTATTTTGTATGTGAGGAATGAGAAGTACCAAGTACACATAACGCATGCTGATACACACGGACATCCAAGTGGTATCACTTGGGCAGGGGACCTCATATTTATTCTTGCTGTTCTGGATGATGAGGACCATGAGTGACTAGGCAGGGACCAAAGCTGAAACTTTTGTCCCTGCTCAATAGAATGACAACTAATTTTGTGACGCCTTTCTTCTTAGCCCATATATTAGAATAACATGATTCAGCACTTCAGCCAAATTCCTAATATCTGCCAAGTTTGGACTAGCAATTTTGGTCAAAGTGGACTCCCTTGATGAAGAAGTGCGAGGTCGAGGTTGCAGGACATACAGTGAATGATTTGAAGACAAAAGTGCTATTATTGAAAATTTTGGGGTTTGCAGCATTAGGAAAAATTGTAAGGTTTTATTAAAAAGAGACTGTTAGCTATATCCGATGGGCCCAAGACAGCCAGAAACTTCGTACTAAATACCAGTTCTGGGGTAAGTGAAATGTGTTCTTTTAAACTTTGTCTCCAGTGTGTTGGTTTTCCATGGAAGACTCACCGAGTAGAGTCCCTGCTTTCTGTTAGTTTAAAAAAATAAAAGAAACGAGTCCCCCAGCCCACTAAAATGTGCTATATGATGTTTAGATAAAAAATGTTTTAAAAAACAGCACATAATTTTTTTTTTTTTTTCTGGTTTCTGGAGTTCCAGACCCTTATGCTAACCTCTCTGTCCTCTTCTTTTCTTCTCTTGTTTATTTGAACGATGAGTACAAAGCAGAAAATAACTTTCTGGCAATAAATGCTTTCTGGCATTGGAAAGTATTTGATGGTTAAGTTAAGAATGAAAAATAGGGAGTTGGAATATGTGGTGGTTGAGCTGCTGTGCTGGCTGAGATCCTTCCCGGATGGCCAGACGTGTCTTGCTGCCACAGATTGATACTGTGGCATTTCTGCAGAAGGAAGAAAAGACTATTTCTAAATGGGGAAGGGGAAGACTTTGAAACAGAGAAGCCATTTATAACTTGGTTTTTAGATGCTTTCTGAAGTCATCATTCATTTCTTGCCTTCTAAAAGGTAACATTACTGAATAAAGGAGTAATACTATACAGATTACCTCACACTTGCACTTACCTCTGCAGAGTTCATTGCTGTACTGGAGATTTCCTTTTGCATGTTTGTAGAGCATCTAGCCCATGGAAGCCTAATGCTAATGGAGGCATATAGGCCACAGTATATTTATATTAATGCCATGCTACCACATCTGTGTTAATGTTTTCTGTACTATGGAATTACCCTCTTAGCCAGGTAAGTGACTTAAATGCCTGTTTTCCTTTTTCCATTCCCTGCAAAAGTGTGACTCGTTTCACTGCTCACTAGCTCAAGGAGAGGGCTTTGAACATTAATTTCTTTTGCAATTGCCACAGTGGGACAGTGCTCGCATACTAGTGTAATTTGCATTGCTGTCTGAGGACATGGTTTAAGCACTTCAGGAGCCACCAAAGCAATTTATGCACTGGGCAGCCAAATGCATTATTTCATGCACCCTGCTGTGTAGCAGATCGCCCTGCAAAACAGAAGTCTTCTGTATTGCCCCATCTTCCTCCTACAGTCTCCTCCCCAGCTACACTTGTCATTTCTGCAATCAGTTTTCAAGCCAGAGACATCTGCAGAAGTGACCTTTGCTCCTGAAGGACTCTCCCTCTCCTGCTGCCCCTCTGTTGAGGTTAGCAGTGCCCCATGCTGCATCTGTAGCAGCTGGACAGCACAGTGTGGTGGGGTGCCAAGCGAGCAGGGAGAGAAGAGCCCTGATGAACCCAGTGTGCATTGGAAACTATAGAGTGGGGATGTTGGTGATTTTGCACTCTATACAGGCAGCCTGACCCAGGGTGCATACCATGGAAGAAACTTGTACTTAATTACTAAGGGTCAACTTAGAAAAACACTTCTGCTTGTTTCTTACTAAATACATAGTTTAATTGCCACTGTACACTGTGGTAGTAAAGCACAGCTTAATTTTAAACTGGAACTGACTTTCGTGAATAATATCCTTCCTACAGCCTATTTACAGTGCTGTGGCTGAGTAGCTGGCTGAGAAAAGAATGTGCTATTTCACATAAATAACGGCTGTGCCAACAGGAGCAATACTAAACCAAGATACAGTGGGGCAAATGACAGAATGGATGCTTATACATTGATTTTTTGTTTGTTTGTTTGATAGTAGAAAAGTAATGATGACACTAGAAGATTTAGCAAAAGGAAAATAAATTTAAAGGTAGCGATTGGTTTACATGGAAATAGTGTCTTATCACATGGGAACTTTATAACAGTAGATGCAAGCTAGTACTTAAAGGATGTATAGCATGATTTATATTCAGGGGCCTAGTGGCTAGTACTGGTTTAGGAAGAAAAGGCATATGGTTTTAATATGTTGAAATTTGTCTTCAGCAGCAGGATGGTTTTAAAATACTATTGCCTTTCCCTTTCTGTACATTTCTCATTTTGCAGATTCCGTGAGATCCAGCCATCTGGCTTTCTCATTATCTGGCCCATTGTATATTGTTGGTCTACTTTTCTCTACAGAAGGGGAGGCAAAGAAATTCCATATTTAATTTTGCATAGTTGCTCATTCCCTGTTTGGTGTCAGATTTTAGGTGGATTTGTATTTCTTGATGTGTTTCTTGGTCCTGCCAGCTTGTACTGTGTTAGTGCTTGCTAATGGTTGTTTATTCAGTGTGGAGGAAACAAGTTGCTTGCTGGCTAAAGTTTGTTGTTCTCTTTAACCCTTTGGGCAGCATGGAGGCATATGATTTTTCTGAGGCTTGACCACAAGTTCAACAGCTTCAGCCTGTAAACTGGCCAGCCTTGGGGTAGGTCTTTGTGCAGAGCCACCTGTTTGGTTTGGGGAGCTGTGGTCCCAGAAACTCTCCTAGCTGAGAGGTTTCCTTGTGACTCCCCTCTGAGGGACAAAGAAATGACAGCAAATGCCCCTGCTGAAGGCTGTGTTAACCTCCTTTAGTTCCCTGTAGTGCAGGTAAGGGGAGAGCAATGGCTGCAACATAAACCCTTCAGAGTGGAGGGAGTTGTGTGAAGGTGGTCGGGAGCAGGTGGGATGGGTCCTGGACTGAGCCCCTGCAGGTGCACTGGGAGGAGTGATACAGCACAGTGAGGGGATCCAGGTAATGAGGGCTTATAAAGAAATCCAGAAGTCTTCTCTACTTTTTTCCACCTGAATGTCTGAAAATTCAGGTACTGTTTAGAGATGCTTGGAAGGACTGGGTGGGTTGGGTTGGACGAGAGCATTACAGCATGTAGGAGGGGCAGAGACATTTCTGTCTCTGTGTATCCAGGCTCTCTTCTGCATGATCTGGAAAGGCTTCTGTGGCCTTGAGGAAGTACAGGAGTCAAGGGATGGGAGAAGTTAACAAAATCCATTGGCATTAATCCAAATTAACCGTTGAACACCTCACGTTTTCTGAATGCAGTTTTTTAAATGGCAGCAGACAGCAGTAAATGATCTTGTTTGATATCTCTGGGATTCAGTGAATGTGAAACATTAGTATGAAATCTCTTTATTGTTATAATAAATATCTGGTTTAGCCTGATAAGGGGTGAGATGGTTCATAAAATTCTGGATGAGTAAGCCTAAAGAATCGGTTTAATTGAATCTTCTTTCATACAATGTCAGAGTAGTCAAAAATAGAGGTCTTGGGAATTATGGTAAAATGCTGCTTTGGCATTTTCTCATTGGTGGGCTAGGCTGGTGATGCTGCTGCTTTGAGTCCCCATGAAACCAATTGTAGGCAAGTCAGTCTTAACAGCAAATGAGGCATTTTCATATAAACCTTGACTGTATGAAAACATACATGTGTGGGTTGGGAGGCACATAGCTTAATTCCATAGGTAAATAAGGAAACATGTTTGTATTTAACCATAGTGTTTGAAGTGGAAGGAAATGTGTTTCTTAATGTCACCATTTTTCCTTTTCTTTTAGAAACTCTGTGGTATATTGCGTAGGGAACACTTCAACAGTTGTGTCTCTGAGTCCCTCTTGTTTACTGATGTGACCTTTTATATAGCTCTCAAATGTGGTGGGGTGTTTTTCCCCATGTAAGATGAAGCTTACATTTAAATTTCCTGTACCTCTTACATTGGCATGGTGTGGTCTTACACCAGCTGAACAAGTGTTCCTCCTTCAACTGGGTAATCTGCTGCAGCTAGTTATGTGAGAAAAGGCTATATGAAAGGTTACTGCATGCTCCTTTAAAATATCCATATTGCATAGGCGACTAAAAAATCCACAAAAAAAGTCATTAGCGATCATGTCATTTATAAAACCTAAGCACTTCAAAGCAAGTTAACAACTAGTTAAGGGGATCACAAATCTTATGCTTAGGTAGTAAATACCCACATTATACTTGCCAAATGCGTAGAAATGCTTATTTTGTAACACATAGGTCTGAGCTCTGCCCTATGGATTTCTAAGACTACTTAGAAGTTAATTCTCATTTTATGTCATGATCTTAGTATTTCCCGCCATGCTGCAGCCTTATCATCTGGGAAGAATCATGTCAAGATGTCAAACAGACTAATTGGTTTAATATTTTGTAATTCTTTCTCTTGGAAACTGACTCTTACCCAGTGATAAAATCACTTTTGTTTTAAATGTTAGTGTCTTTGGCAGATAGAAGTATTAGATACTTTGATAGGATTTTCAGAATTGCCCATGGGTTTTGGACGTTTAATTCCCATTAATTTCTGAGAGGTTCTTTGCTTCCCTCAGGACACTTTTAAAATCTCAGCCTTTGTAAACCTTCTGGTAATGGCTGGTTTTAAAATCTTTTCAGTTTTAACTTAATGGCAAATCTGTTTCTCACCAAGTTTCTACAACTATAAAAAGAATGTAGGACTTTTCCTTGGAGTACTGGGTGAGGGAGGCAGCCAAAACAAGCACAAATAGGATCACAGCAACAACCTCGCTGAGATCCTGACGCCTCCTTGGGAGGGAGCTCTGTTTGCTTTTGCAGTGCTGCAGGCAGAGTGCACATACTCTCCTCGAAACGAGCTGCTTCCCAGCGGGACCAAGGGAAGGGAGAGGGCTCGCAGGCACAGAAGTAACCCGGAGCTCATGAACCAGCCAGGACTGCTGTGGCTCCCACTGGTGTGCTGCACTTTCACATCTCCTCATGCAGGGAACCATGCAGAAGTTCCTGGTAGTGTTACTAAAATACAGCGGTAGAACTGGGGTAGATCTCATCTCCTTTGACTTGTTAATATATCGTATCTTGGAGCATGAGCATAAAAGGATGCTTAGCTGGAAGGCTGCAGCTCTAAAGAGATTAGAGAAAGGCTGGTGTTAGTGGTGAAGCCTTTCTTCCAGTTTTGTTCGGAAACATACAGCTTGAGGAGCTTAGTAAGTTCTGGGTTAAAAGTAGTAAGTGAATTCAGAGGCAGACAATATGGCCTGTGAAATCTGGGCCGATGACTCTGAGAAAGCAGAGTGTATAAAACAATGGGGCTGGAAGCCATCTGGGAACACAGAGATCCGAGCTGTGCAGCACTGAGCTGCACAGCCCTAGGCAAGCCTGGGAGTTGGGGTACACGTGATGAAAGCAGCCTCGTCCAGTAGGGAAATTCTGCCTGAAAACTTCACTTCTGCCCTGAAATCATCAGCTTTCATCTCTGTATTGGTGACATTTCTTGGCTCAGTGATTTGTCAGTAGCAAAAGACAATGTGAGAAAACATTTTGCAATTCGTGTTGTTCCTTTGCGTTCATTTAAAATGGCTGCTGGGCAAGGGAGAGAAAGTGTTTTTCCAAAGTTTAAGAAAGGGAAACACAGCAAGTTGGCCCTGGGTCATGCTCCTTAGTCTGGCTGTGTGGGGCTGTTAGTGGTAATCCTCAAGGAGTTTCTCTGGAATGCATGAAGCTCCAGAGTGGTTTCCTAAATGGGACTTTTCCTAGTCACAAGGAAGGGTGGGGAGACAAAAGTGACCTTTGAAGTGATCTTGTCAAAACAGGAGTTGCCAAAAATGCGACACTGTTGATCAGAGGCACCACTGTAAAAATAAAGGGCATCCAGTATGTTGTCTTAGTTTTTCTGACTTGTATTCGTCTGCTGTTAGTGAAGTCCTGTCCTTTGTCTTCAAAAGCACTGAAGAGATGTGCAGCATAAAAGGAACGACCATGGGGCCACCAAAGAATCCTGTCTTTGTTGTTGTTTATACCAAAGTATTATGTTATGCTATTGGCAAAGTAATTTTCAGCTCCAAGTGAGACAAGATCAGTCACAGTGGTTTTCACAAGATTGATGTGAAGAGCTAGAGTGGTGCTAATTAATCAGAGATGGGGAGAGCGTGTGCCTGCATACTCAATTAGTGTAACGTTTCCTAAATTGGAAAGGAGCTCAGCCATACAGTAATACTATAGCAAAGCCTGAAGAGTGCAGAGGAACAATTCATAATGAACTACCTTAAGTCATTACTTGAACACTTGCACCCCAAGACACTATTGAGTGGTGAGCCCAGAGTGATTTTTCTATTGTAGGTACTGCAGTGCTGGGAATTACCCAAAATGCTTGAAAGGCAGCATTTCCTTTTATTTAGACAATGTTATATAACTAGGCTCCCTAATTATATTTTTACTTGAACAGAAAGAGGAATAAGCATTTGTTACAGTAAATCATCTTTGACATAAACAATACTTAGTTACAGCTGCTTTTCACTGTTCTTTGAAATTCAGCCTCTTTTAAGAAAAACTGCAGGTTGTGATAACTGCTGCAGCACTATAAATAATAATAAAATGGTAGTTCCAGCTTTGTTCCAATACTGCACATGGAAGCTTAAAAATGAAAACTGATCTCCAACCTAAAAAAAAAAAAAAGGGTAGATGGTAGGGTAGAATATTTTCTGTGGTTGATATCTAAATTAATTTAACTCTTATACTCCACTATTTGTTCTTGTTCGTTATTATGTTACAGCAAAGATACTTTTTCTTGCCTATAGGTAGAATAACCTGTAAGCCATTGTGATCTGAAGTAGCAGAAGAATTTTAAGTCTTTGAAAATAAAGTGATTTAGTGGTATAGCAGCTTTAATTTTATCCACATTTGTACACATTTGTAGTGTACATCAGGCACAGCTGTTGAGTAAACCTGAAGAATGAATTAGAAATGGATTAATGAAGCTCTAAGACAAATGCATTAGAATATTTTAAACATTTCTCAAGGAAACAGTTTTATTTAATTTTAGTCATGTAATGGCTTTATACTCTGAACAAAATAAAGTAAAACAATAGACTCAAATTCTAAATTGACAGGCAACATATAATTTTTTTCCACAGGCTTTTGAAGTATGCAAACCCATGTAATTATTTTCTGACTGTTGAAATTGGCTCATATGGTTTATGAGGGAGAGAAAAGAAGGCCTCCCTAACAAATGTGATCTGTGGCAGCTGGTCTCATACCTGCTATGCCACTCCAATGGCTGTAAAACCAGAGATAACGGTCCAATTTCATTTGTAGTTATGCTGCTATAAATCTGGAATAAGTTCATTGGTGTGATTCCAGATTTAGAAACCTAAGTTACTTTTCCTCTTCCAATCTCTGTCATTTCAGGCCATGTACTATGCAATATAGTGTGGATGGAATGCGTTTGGTATCTTTGACATCTTAAGCCAGAAATAGGTCACTGATGTTTGATTCTCCAAGGGAAAAGTACTCAGTGCAGCAGCCAGACAAGGGGAGAGGAGGGATGATAGCTTCTGATAAATTTACTCAATTTAAGAAATACTCAAGCTGGTTATGTGCCTTATTCAAATTTCTGCCTCCTTTTTGCCGAAACAGTCCTTGAAAACATGAACCTCTGATGCTCCTAGGTTTGCTAAAGGAACCTGGGAACTAGTTGCCATCTCAGTCTTTGGGTTGTTGTTGTCATCCTTTGAGCATATGTTACTCCTGCAGCATGGCTAACACAACAGGAGCTGCCTGGCAAGTTTAAGAAGGTGCCAGTAGGCTTATTTGTCTTAATCATACTGATGTAGTTAAACTGCTGCAAATCTCTTGTAATTCAGAATATCCCCCTTTCTGCAGTTTAGCTGAAGTGTTGCTACCTGAGAATTTTAATTTGGCAGGAGGAAGACTGTACCTGTATGGAAGGAGTGGTGGACTCCTACTGATAGACACAGTCTTGCTGAGTTGCTCTGTAGCCGTTTGCTTGAAGTATGAGTGTTGAAGTTGGCTAGAGATGGATTTAATCTTTGTTCTGTGTGTTTGTGGTGTTTGCTTGCTTTACGATTGAACCTATTCCTGTAAGAAATTGAGAAGGGATCAGGATTGCTTAACAAAAGGGAATCTGGATAGAACAGTGTAATAAATAATTATTCTCATCTCACCCTCAAGACATACAAGGTACACTCTTCACCTAACTAAACATAGGGCAAACTGAGCTTAGCCCTCTCTTGAGAGACTTGAAAAGCCTATGCATGTGGTTAAATTCTAAATCCTCTGGTTCACTTCCCAGGATAGGCTGTTATTCTAAAAATGCTACTGAAATTAGAGAGCATATATAGGAGCTTGCCTTGGCCCACTCTTTCTTGCATTGTTGGGAATTTTGTACCCTTTAGCCATGCTGATCTGCCTCAGAGTTACCTGCTTTACACCTGGCAGGATCATCTGGAGCAGCATACATACTTTTTTTCTCAGTGCGATGACTTAGCTGTGCTTACAGTCTGTGAGTAAAAATAAATAAAATTCAGGTCAATAAAATATAATAAATAGCATCCCTGTTACAAGTACAAAATGATACTGCTGTACTTCAGCCATGCAGTTGTAGAGCAGAAAATGCTTCTTGGGCAAAAATGTGTTCTTCCACAGTTCAGAGTATATTTTTCCCCACTTCTATGCGACTTCATGGTCTAGTCAGAAAAAGCTCCCATTTTTTTCTTAGACCATAATTTGTCTGTCTTTGTTCCTACTTTGTTGAGTCCTGTAATCAATCCCAATTATCTCCATGTCTCTGCATCTGATTTCAAAGGACCTAAAACCACTGGAGTTACCAATTAAATAAATTATTGCAGAGTGGGTTAACATATTAGCAACCTTTGTTCAGAATATTTTTGCAAAGATAACCTGAGTTATTAACAAGCTGAACAGGGACTCAAGCTTTGTCATTAAATGCAGCTGACTGAAAGTTAAGTCAAATCTTCTAATTATATGAACAAACAGCCCTGGAAGCTGTTTCTGTTCAAGCTATTGTTCTCTGATCAAAAGGAGCTTGTGATAGAGTTGTCTTTTTTTATAAGATGGGAAATTTAAGTTGTATGAAATGCGCTACCTTAATGTCATCTGCCATGTATTGATGTTTTCAAACTTCTCAGCTTGAAAAGTGATCCTATAGTAAGCTATAGTGATAGCATTTTTTTTTTTTTTGCTCTATATGGAAATCAGATATTTCTTGTACTCTGGTTTGGTTTTGGTGTGGTTTTTTAGTATTTTTTTTTTTTGGTTTGGTCTGGTTTTTTTTGCCTTGATGTCACTTGTGCCATTCTGATGTTTTCAACGACTTGTGTGAAACAGGGTGATGTTTTAGCTGCCTTCCCAGCGGAGAAGACAGTAACCTTCCATGAACACAGTGCTTCAGGTTGGAAACACTCCAGTCCTTTTAATCTGAGAGGCAGAATGAAAACTATCCCAAAAGCTGAAGTCTCACAAATAAAAAAGGTGTACAGTCATGGACCGTTGGTCTGAGCATTTTTCATGTTCCTGAGTTCTTATGTCATCTCTCCAGGAGCAGCTGTGATGGGGTACTGGATGCACACTTTGCTGATGGATGCACTAGAGGGTGACTGTGTGCCAATAGTACCATCTACTTGGCATAGAAGAACTGGGGAACAGTTGGCAGTTACCTCAGCTAATTCAATGCAGAACAGAGCTGGGCATCTCTTCCCAGCTCTTTTCAGTCTTAGGGAGTGAGTTTCTGTTTAGTGAGTTTCTGTTTTGTTTGTGAAGGCCTTGAGCTAATAAGCCTCCTTATTGACCAGTAGCTCTAGGTTATCTAATCTGGCCACGTGAGCTGGCTGCCTGGTGGGACGACTTAGGTCCTGAACCAGTGGTAGTGTCTGGCATTTTCTGTGTGTTTGCCAGCTGGTGAGAAGCTTGACTGAAAGGCACAAATTAAAATCTAAAGAGAGCCTTAATGGAAGGGCCAAGCAGATGGAGATCAGTGTGGAGACTTGTAAACGGGATAGTAAGACATAAGACACAACTTGTACTGTTGCCCTCAGGCTGCATCTGTTACTGGAAATAAAACTTGGGCTTGTCATTATTTTAACTTACCAAGTATATATGAGCTGACAAAAAGCAATTCTCATGTCTCTGAGCATTTTCATGATAATGCATCTTATGTTTCTGCATTAAGACACAGCCCTGTTGCTGCAGCTTCACTTCATAATGCAGACGCTGAGCACGTGAAGCAACTGCCTGTGCTCACACCCATATTCTACATCCTGAATTTGCTGTTAATTGTTGATAAATTGTACACCAGGCCAGCTGTACAGTTTGTGCTCTGTCTGTTTGCAAATAACATGACTGTTTTGTAACCTTATACCCATGGCTATGTGTAAGTGGTTTATCATTTGCTATATATCTATGAAATAAGTTAAACACATTTATTTATAACAAGATGACTCTAAGAAGGGCTGTGAAGAGATTATGGTATTTTAACTAAGGAAAGGATTTGAAAACTACAGTAGCTTCCATTTTTTTGCAAGTGAATTAGTATAATTATGTGGTTTAGTGACCAAAATAAAAATCAAATTGCAAAGCATGTTTTTATTCTATTAATAACCTTGGCCAAAATTGTGATACTTCAGATGCATTCTACTAGATAGGAAAGGACGAGGTTAATAAGATAGCAGGCTTTCATCACCTCTGTAGTTTGAAAAGCTAGTTGATTTTAACACTTTTTGATGAATTTTCTTTTTATGTAACTTTTTTTAGAGTTTATTTTTTTAAGTTTTGGAATAGAGAAGTGATGATTATGTTGAGAAAGTACCACACAGGTGTAACCATGCAAAAATATTGTCCTGTTTTGACCAAAGTACAAGTTTCATAATTGAATGCTTTAAGTTGTTAGAGGTTATTGCTGTTCATCTCTTGTAGTACCAGTACAAATCACCTATGTAGAATTTTGAACTTCCAACTTCAGGAGCTGTGACTTGAAAATATTTTGCCCATCTGTTTAAGTGGATATTTTTTCCTATGCCTTGTAATATGGAAATGTATGATAGAGGAGTGTTTAACGTCGGTCAGGTGCAACAAGGATGATGTTATAGTGCCCTGTGTAATGGTGTGTTTCAATGGAGGCATATTTGCTGGTAGGCATAAAACCTCTTCCTGCACTGGGACCTTGACCACAGCTTTTCTCTGCTTGCTGTCCTGGTTCCCATACTGGTAAAAAGGATTCTTGCTTATCTCTATGAAGTCTTCTGAGCTTGTTGGAAGAAAGTGGTGGGTATTTTATGAGTGAAATATGTAAGGATAGGATACGTAGGAAGTAGTATAGCATTCACTGAAATTGCCGAACATCTTTCCTTTTAAGCAGAAGTTGAATCAGAAGCTAAGATACACAGCAGTCCTTGGGCAGGAGTTCTGCATGGTACAGTGTGTGTGTGCAGCTACACTGACCAGCTAGTTGTTAATGTGTTACCCAGTATAACTGCCTTTTCATATAAGCCGTGGTTTACAATATGTTTCTAATGATTAGATTATTATGATGTAAGATGTCTTCTGCTTTTGATTAGTGTCTGGATGTAAAGACTTTATATGTCCTTTTATAATTTTATATACAAACATTCAAAACCTGAAGGAATTCTGCACTGTTTGTATATGAAGCCAGTCCTAATGGTCTTAATCTCATAAGTAATTAAAAACAAAGTTAACTTGATACTTGATTGAGATGTAAGGATGTTGGTAATTCAATGTTTCCCTCTTTAGAACAGTAAAGTTTTGAATGTTTCGTTTATGTCACCATTCCAAGAAGTTGAATCTTATAACCATGGAGTTATTTTCAAGTTGTTTTCTTCTTTGGATAAACTGATTTTGACTTGAGCATACGGGTGGGAAGATCCCCAAGTCTCTGGCAGTGTTTACGGAGTCCTATGCAGTAAGCTGTGTAACTCTCTTTTTTTTTAAGTTTGGTTTTTTTCAGGGTTGACATCCTGAAGTAGATGGTTGTGAATGGTCGTGTAGTGAACTCTACAGACATGCACTGTTGCATAAGGAACTGGATGCCAATATCCTCCTGTTCATATAAATTTTAGGGATCCCGGAAGTATGGCATAGTTTTAGTCCCTGTGTAGGGTAGGCATAAAAGCCCATCCGATACTTTCAAAACCAAGAAGTCCCTGCTAATGTTTGTCCTTTGCATAAACACAGTTTTTGTCTACAGACTGACGTTACAATAGCTTGGTTAATTCCCCTTGCTGCCACATTAAGTTGATTTCTTCCCCAGCCGCTCTGGGGCAGTTAGAACTGAATGTCTTTTAGGAGCTCTTAGAGCCCCACCAGTCAGGTATTGCTCAAGGAGCCTGTATGGCTGACAAATTAATTTCTGCCCTATTGAAATTAAAAACAAATAAATAATTGCTATAGAGTGACGACACATCATAATATAGGTAATAAATTGATGGTGAATTATATTTATACTGAAACAGGGAGGCACCATGTATCTTTGGTGATTTATACGCACAATCTGCCAAGTTACTGAGCTAACATTAATTTGTAGGAGACATCAGCTATCCTGTGCAAGATAATTTAGATTATTCCTTGTATATGCGATTCCAGTGCATTCACATGAAGTGTAGGAACAATATTTATAAAGGACTTAAAAATGGGAATTCTTAGGGGAAAGGAGAAGCCATATACATCCCTGAATAAATCTTAATTCTTATTCTGTTCTAGTATATTTTCTGTAGTTTTCTAGCCTGCGTTCATCACCAGTGTTCATTTGAATACTTTCAGGCAGTCCATTAAGTAGCATGTTCATCAGATCATTATACCCTGTCACTGAGGAGAGGATTAAATAGTGATATTGTGTCTATTAATCTGGGAAACTGTGCTTCAATTATAGCAGACTGAAGAATAAATGAAGAGATGAGTTTTAGTGGCATATAGCTTTGATAGAATATTGGTGTTTTACTTTATTTGATATTTTTGACTAATGTATTTGTCATTTGCAAAAAATAAAATTGTTTGAAAATCCCCATAGTGATGTAGGAGAATTACATATCTCTTAATAGTTAATTATCAAATGACATATAAGAGTCATATAAAGAAAAGAATGTTAACACCTGTCTGTCTATCCAGGACGGGGGGAGGGGGAGGATTAAAATCTACCATGCAAGTAAGCAGTCAATCTCTGGGGGAGAGACAAGGAGTAGAAAAATTACTGAAATATATTTAGATAAAGAGTACATCTGCTGTAGAGGAAAACAAACCAGAAAATTCCATCTCCTGGTAGTTAAAAAGGAAAAAAATCCATCTACTGACACTTGAGATCAGAAGGGACACAAATGAACATCAACCAAAGCTATAATAAAAAATTGAATATCTTAAACTATTCCCATGCAGCATTCACACTTCACTGCAAGTGTGTGCACAGGGACATAGAAGACTCTGTAGTTAGACTATATTAGCTTGCTGGAGCTGGATGGAAAAAATCAGGAGTTATGTAAAGGTTTTGAAATACAGATATTGTGAGATATTTTGTCCTAGCTGAAGAAACAACAGTTGGGAATGGTGATATGGAAGAGTTGTACAAATTTTTAATTAACCAAATTATTTTATTTTTTGAAATGTTTTGACTACATAACTGAGGGGAAAGCTTTCCAGAGTGGTGGTCTTCTGAAATCTTTGCCTTTTTTAAAATGTAACAAAGATTTTATGAAACTAACCTGTTAATATACTCGTCATCAAGTTACACATTTTTCATTTATCTTTAAAATAAAAGCAATCATTTAAAACCTAGGAGGGGAGAAGTGAGCAAAACTTGTATGATCAGCTGAGACAACTTTGTGGCCAGAGTTTTCCAGGCAGTATTAGTAAGATCGTGACTGTAACAGCAGCCAAAGGGGCTGAAATGTGTACGTGGAGAAAGCTGTTGCCAGAGCAGAAGGGGCATTGACAGTGGCTCTGCACCCACTTGGACATGGCTCTTCCAGAATTAAAAAGGTACGTTTAAAACAGGAGATTGTCCCACAGTGTAATAGACTTACTGCTGCTTCTGTAATTACTGATTCCCTTGTAACAAGAGCCCCAGAATGGATCACAAATGGTATCACACTCAGGGTTGTGCTACCTCGCTTGGGTTGTCCATGCTCTGTTCTCAGCACCTTGGGTCATCTGAAATATAGGAACATGGGGGGTTAGCAGGAGGTGATGTGAGAGAAAGCAAAAGTAAATGCGGAATGTCCTTTGGAATAAAGTACCAGCCCAGGGGAAATGTAGAGACGATTTCCTGAATGCTTCTGAGTGTGACTATTTCTCCTAAACAGGATGAGATTTAGTGGGGGTGTTACGTGCCTGTTTTGCAATAGAAACAAAACTATATAAAGAACAGAGAAAAGTGCGAGCTTAGAAAATGCATTCATTCATTGTACTGCTGTACTATCTATTTGACACTTGTAATTTGTTTCTCCTCTCTTTTTACTGAAACAATTATCTCACCCCCAATATTCTCTCTTAAAGTGTCGGTGATGAGCAGTTAATTATGAAATCACTTTATCACAGTTTCTTAAATGCAGTTTGTTGATTGACCAATGACAACATCCTAATAATTACCTGTAACTCTTTCTGATTTATCTTGTTTTACAGTAAGCTACATTTAATAATAGCAATCTTGCTTTGCCTCCAACCCTCTAGAGATCTGCTTAAGTAATAATTACTTGCAGATGCAGCTCATTTGTGCCCTGATTCACACCCATTCAGCCCCAGTGAGGTCAGGCCCTTCACATTTGTATTTTCCATCTTTAAGAAAAACAATGTGTTGATAGAGAACAGAATATGAAAAAGAAATACTGCAGGATTTGTGTATGAACACTGCCCATGGGAACAAGGGCTTTGCCTCACAACTTCTGGAGAGTCTTTCTCAAGGGATTCCCACTGGCTCAAGGTAAAAGGGACTGCCTTCCTTCTGCTAGGTGATCAGTTTAGGCTGAAAACTTGAAAAAATGCTTTTGACCAATTTCACAACCTGAAGCACAGATCAGGTGGCTTAGTCAGAATGATGCTCCTGTCCACTTGTCTGTCCTCCCCAAAATCTTTGCATCTGCTGGCAAGAGTTCTGAATGTGATGGGACAGGAAAAGCAGGGTTAGGAGAGTTGTAGAATCCATTGCAGTTTGACAGAATTCATGAAAACAGAAGCCTGGGTAGAGAAACACAGCTCTGTTAATGCCTCTCCCTGAAAGGAATGGTGCTGCAGGGACTGTGCTTTCATTAGACATCAGTGAATCCCCTGGGGAAACAGCTGTTGCAAATGCCTTGACTCAGGGATGGGGGAACCTTAAATCAGATTACACACACTATTAGACACTGGTGAAGCTAACCACAAGACGCAAAATCCATTGCAAATCCAAGTTCCATTAGTTTTGCTACTCGGCTTCCAACTGTGTGTGCCCGGGCCTGTTCCAATGAGATGCCGAACACCTTTAGCTGAAGTAGAGCCTGATCACTGCTGTCCACTTGCCTTCAGCCTCTCCTGGCTCTTACGGGGATTTAAGGGGAGTTATGTTGTGTAATTGAACCTTTTCTGAGTAGGCATTAATGAAGAGGACATGGGAAATCATCCTATGACACGTTTTAGTCATGACATTTCAAAATGTTATGTGTGTGCCAGGTGAGGAGAGCTCCATACATTTGCATGCATTGTCTTTGGGTAGCAATGAAAAAGATAACTGACCACTTGGTTTTCTGGAAAGAAAGGGGCATTATCAGAGAAGATACTGGAAAAGGTAATTAGAATACTAAATGAGCAAACATTTTACTGTCATTACTTAAGCTTTCCTAGGAAAGAGATAACTTAACATTAATTGCCTATCAGAGAAATGGTGGAGGATTATGACAAAAGAATATGATGAACATTCAGATACAAGAGAACTAGTGCAAAACAAATAATATTAATAATAATAATTTGTGACTGTATATGTGTCAGAAATAGTTGAAAAATGTTTTTTAAATTTAATTAATCTTGTATGTGTGTGCATGTGCGTGCAATTTTTTTATTGGATTAGCAAGGACATCTTTCAGAATTATGAAATACAAGCTGTATTCTCCAATACTGAGAGCTCTTATAATTACCAGAAGTACAGTAAATGTCCCTATCATTCTCTGGGTTTAATCTCAGCATAATTAGCTCCTTGCACAATAGAGTGTTTAATTTGAATGGCTGCCAAGGCTCATTAAGTTAGAGAAGTAGTTCCTGAGATCTCTGTTGTTAAAATTGGGACTCTTATATGAGAGAATTTTCATTGGAGGTGTCACAGGGATCTTTCTGATATTCCAGTATTAGTTTTGGGCAGGAAACTAAATATTTAAAGAGATACTGAAGCATCTTTCTACCGTACGCCAGAAGTTGGAGTTCACACCTTGCTCAGAAATGTATCTGCAACCTAGCAGATCTTAAGAGCAAACTGGGACAAAAATCAGTGTGCAGTTAGTACCGCCTTGAGCAGTGAAAGAGGATATTTTTCTGAGCAGGGTTCTGTATACATTTTTTGCTGGTGATAGCTGCAAAATAATTATCGTACTTGATTTAGAGAATAGGAACCATTACAATTAATATTGCTATGATTTATTTATAATGATGAAATCCTTTCATCGAGTATTTTCACTCCTATTAACATAAGTTTAATATGAATTCCTGACTCTGATTATCTCCATTCTGCTTTTCTGAGTTGTTCTCCCACTGCAGAAAACTATTTCCAACACAGGTAGCTGGCACTGGTACTACAGTGCCTGACTGAAGGTAATTGTGTTCCCTATGTTACCTGGCAATTACCTGTGAGTCATTCGTATTGTCACCTAAATTAAAGCAATGCTAGACTGCATCATGTTGATGGATCTCGTCTTTCTGGGTTTTTTTCAGATTGGAATACTAACAGTTCTATTTCATGTCACTCCTAGACTGTTTGAAACTAGATGTCAAAAGCTGTACCCAAAGTGTTTTAAAATCCAAAGCCAGCCAGCGTGGTTTCAGAGCTTGAGGCCGAGTCTGTGTTGAATCACATGGTTCTTTACACCATTGGTACCTTGTCTGTGTTGCCTGTTGCTAAAGGTGTAAGATAGCTATGTAAATACAAGCCACTGTCAAGGAACAAAGCCCCTCAGAAACCAACAAATGACATGTCAATGGACCCTGTTATTTTCCTTTTGAGTTTGGATGAGTTCTTCTTTTCTGAAGCCTGATCTTTTTTGATTTATTGAGCAGGCAGTGTCTATTCCTTTATTATGTGCTTTATGATGGTCACAGGATACTAGAAATTGTATGATAGAAAACACTGAAGAATCAGACCCCTCAGGAAACAAAAGTTTTCATTGCTGACAGTGATGAAGTCTGAAATTTGAGAAAGCTGTACTAGATGACTTTACATATACATCTTGTACTTCTTCATACTGACTTGTGTTTCCTGTCTCTTGAGATCTCACAATGCTAACCCAAGACTAATGGACATGGTTTCCATTTAAATTGCCTGAAACATAAAGGAGAGTTACTACCGAGGTCTGATATGGTTTATGCATATGTTAAATAAAAATAAATAATGTTTCTGGGGATCACATTTCTTCAAATGTGGCACATTATCTGCATGACATTCGCAAATGCTTCCCCACGTTAGTTAGTACGCCCTTGTCGAAAAATCCAGTCATTTCTTCCTGAGACAGTCTGGGGGAATTGTACAGTCATCAACTTAAAAATGTGAATTCTATTCCTGATACTCTGGTTTGGAGGAGGAAGAGCTGTCTCATCTCTGTTTCTGTTCTCCCTCTGATCCTTCTATTGTATTTTTTTCAATATTCCTTGCTGGGTCTGTGGGGCTAGAACTGTCTCTTCCTATGTTTGCAGAGGACACAATGGGATCCTGGGCTCAGCTGAGCCTCAAACTTCTGGCAGAATGTCTAATAATTAGTACTAGCTTCAGACTTCGGAAGTATGTGGAGGATGAATTATTTGTTTATTTAAGAAAAGCCTAAAGAGCTTAGACAGCAAAATTTGTGTGAATTATGCATTGCCTCAAAATTTGCTCATGTCATTTTATGATTATTGCACTGCGGGTGATGGAGCTGCGGATAGCACTGATTTTAGTGTGTGATCCCATTGTACCACAACTAAATGTGTCTGCTTCATCTATAGAAAAATACTATAATGGCCATAGGTCTGTTTAGCCCAGAATTGTGTGTCTTTTGGTAACTCAGTAAAACATGCTGCTGATTAGAGTGTAAGGAGATGGCAGGGTCTGCAGCCTGCCCTGGTAGGCAGTAATGGTTTGTGGTTGAGGGGCTTCTTCAGAAGGGCTTTGGCCACAGCTTGGATCTGCATTATTGTTTTTAATAGTCCTTGGTTGGATTTTTCTCCCAAGCATTTGTCTAATTGACTTTTTGCACCATTTTAATATTTTTGCCCCCAATGGTGTCCTGTGGCAGTGTGTGCATTAGGAAAAACGAAGAAGAAGCACTTCTTTGTTATAAACCTACTGCGTTGTAATTCCCCCTCATGCTCTGGAGCTCTTGTGTTGGCACAAAGCATGAACAGTAGCTCTGTGTTCATATTCTCCATCCATCTCTCTCTCTCTCTCTCTCTCTCTCCCTCTCTCTCTCTCTCTCTCCCTCTCTTCCATCCTTTTTGAGAGGAGTGAGCAGAACTGCTCCCAGTGTTCGGGAGGTGGGTTTGGAAGATGTTTGCGATGGTGTTTCACTCTGTTTCTTTCATAGTAATTCCTTGGGTTCTATTTGCCTTTACACTGCTCTGCTGCATGGAGGTGACATATAGAGAACTGCTAGCCTAAGTGATTACTGTGAATATTAACAGCTAATTTCAAGTCCATCATTGTGTATATAATTAGGGTTGATTCTGGATTGAGTGTCATTGAATTTCATCCGCTATTTATTGCACACTGTTGCGAGATCCTTGTACAACCTTTTGCTGTCATTTTTGGTACAAGACAGGTGGCAAGATCTGCTGATCACCAGACTTGCTTATTTTTAAATTATCCACAGATAACTTTTAAACTCCTTTTCCCAGTTAAATTAAGATTTGAGCATCTGTCTTGAGTGGGAAATCCCTTCAGTATCAATTTCCTTCCATGGAAGAACTTCACCATTTATTGCCACTGTTTGTTTCCTATTTTTAAACAGAGTTGCATCAACTTAACATACCGTATGAACATGTATTTATTTTGATACATTAGTGCTGCCCCACCTAGGGTAAGCTCATTTTAGGTAAAAGTAGGTTGCATTGTTGCAAATTAAGTTCAGTGGGAGCATGTTTACATTCATTCACCCTCATACTTTCCCTACCAGGATTTATACCAATTTAATGTGAATGGATTAGAATTTATTTTAAGTAGATATTATACTATCTGAGAAACCTTTCCAGAAATGAGCACATGTGGAGCTGACAGTAACATTTAATTCCAAAATGTGCCAAAAAAAAAAAAAATCAATGAAATTTATTTTTAAATAAATTGGGGCCTTAAGGCAGCTGTTTAATATATAAAATTACTGCTCTGAATTTATATTCTCTAGATTTGTCTGAGTCACTGAATGTGGCTAAATATTTCAACGTTTAATAAAACCCTACCATATATTATTTTTTAAGGATCTCAGAAGCTGTCATTTAAGCGATCTTTTTCTCTTCATCAAATAATTAAGAACAGTGAACTACAGCAGCCAATTTTAAAGTCAGGATAATGATGGTCTTTCTATTTGTTATCTTAAAAACATAAATAAAAATAACCAATGACACATGAATGCTTAAAATCTTTGCCTCTCTTAATCAGAGCTTACAGGCTCTGATTAAGCCAGTGGAAACAAACTAGATCTAAAAAAGCTGAGGAGGGAAATAAAAGGTCCTCAGAGAAATCACAGAAGAAAATTGCAAAGTTAGAAGTCTGAGTTGAGGAGCTGTGAAGATACAGCTTTCATCTTAAGTGGGTATTTAAAACCAAGTATCATATTGCAGCTTGTAGGAGTGTAAAACTGAGTTTCTTTAACGTGGTCCTGCTCAGTACACGTTGTCCACTTAGCAGTCCTCAGATAAAGTGATGTCCAAGGCCAAGGAGCAAAGGGCGTACGAATGTAAGAAGCGAGTTTCCCATAGGGCTTTTCACCTCCAGTGGACATCTTGGAAAGGGAGGCCCATTTAAGTGGGAGAGGAAATACTGTTGTAGTAGCTTGCATTTAGATGTATTTTTAATGACCACCTGCAAGCCATTGGAAAACACAAAATGGTAAATGTAGTTCCAGGAGGAAATCCATGAATGTGGGTTTGCAGGCCTTTTACTCCACATGTCAAGCATGGGAATGGCTGTGGAAACAGCTCCTTGCAGGTAACATGTAGATCTGGCTGCATGTAGGCAAGTAAAAATCACAGGATCGTTTAATAAATTCTACCATAAATGTCATTATATTCCAATAGGGCTTTTTTGGGTTATAGTATTTTATATTTGAGGTTTTTCATGTTTATGTGCAAGAAGCTGCTTGCAGCTTTGCAGAGGTATGAAAACCCCAAGGAGTAAGCAGAGCTAGTTTTACCAGCATAATTTTTTTTTTAATATATGTATACTCTTTTTGGGTTTTTATAGCAAGAAGACAGAGCTTAATGTGATCAAGGAATTTTCTAGCAGAAAAACAGAAGTCTACAAGAAGAATCCTGTCTTTGCCTTTTTCTAGAACCGTTCTTCAAACCAGTGCTGCAGCTGCTCTTCCATTAGCCCAGTGAGACAACTGCAAAATATAATATTGATTAGGTGTAAAAGGGAGAGCATGGCCCATAGTCCTGAAGTTCTGGGTAGACAAATCCTGCTGTTCCTAGTGCTAATGGCTAAATTATGACCTCAACCCTGTCAGCCTGAATCTGGCCCTGCTGGAATCAATAATGCACTTGGAACTGAGCTATATTTTGCCTTTCATCTCCATTAGGTCTGGGGGTTGACAGTAGAGAGTAGGAATTGGCAGTTTGCCTCGGACTACAGAGATGGCCAAAAGTACGAAAATACGATCTTGTTCACTCAAACGTCTGCCACAGGCTACTGGATCTTAGCACGCTTGTTTTGCTTGTGAAATATTGTTTGAACTGTGGTGATTACTCAGCTGGTCTTTTATTTCTGTTCATATTTTATCTATATCCTTCCCAAGGGAGAAAGGGAGTTATTTTATGCTTAATTAAGTGTAAATAAGTGATTGGCTGGGTTTTTTTGTTTGTTCTGTTTTGTGTTTTGTTGTTGTTGTTTGTTTGGGTTTTTGAGTTTTCTGGGCTTTTATTTCTTTATTTACATACCTACTTCTGGTCTGTGCTAGAAGACTGATCTGTGGAGGGACTGGCCTCTTTTAAATAAGTGAAAGCTTGATCAAAGCACCAGTCGATACATGGACACAGTTCCTGGGTGCTAAGTAAACTAATGAAGTGCTGTGCATACCCTGCCAATAAAAGGTGAAATATGGTTCCTATTTTCCTAACACTACTCTAGGAGCTTTGCAGATGTAACTAAACTGCCACTTTTCTTGTAAATTGAGTTGTGAAATGCTGGTGCCAAAATGACAAGGAGTTGCTTGAGAAGTTGAATGAATGCAAGCCTTCCTTTGGCCAAATTTCTGGGAGCCCAAGTTGAAGTGTATTGTGAGGGTGAAGAATGTATCTGTTGTGTTCACCGGGTAATGTGGACTGTGTTGGCCATAAGCCACTGAACTCCAAAAGGGTTTATGTAGGGTTAAGATTTATGCAGGAATTGGAGTTTGCCGGAAGGGTTGACAGAGAAGGTACAGCAGAAATTGGAGACCTCTTCACTGCTCTTTTTCTGACCCTTTTTAATCATCTTGTTTCCAGCAAAGAGATCGTGAATTCTTAAGGTGGCAGTCCTAGGGAAACATGGATAGCAGCCACAGACTGCTTGGATATAGATGTGTCCTGTAAGATCTGATATAGTATTTAATATTTAAGGGGGGGGGGGGGGGGGGGGGGGGGGGGGGAAGGGGCAGGGGGGGGAAACAATTTAAAAAGTCCTGTAAATTTTTTTCTTCGACCCTGTTTTATCCCTTTTTTGGTGTGTTTTTTTTTTCTG
>JAAGNO010020655.1:21608-51970 GCA_033439905.1 Ceryle rudis | reverse complement strand
GATTTTTGACCCTTAGTACCGTGAATTCTACCAGTGCATGGTCACTGCAACCCAGGCTGCCTCCAATCTTGATATCCTTGATGAGCTCATGACACCTGAGAACATTGAGATTATAGCTTTTTGCAGTAAAACCGTGGTCATTTGAAATGAATGTAAATAAAAATTTATTCTTGGCGGACCTCTTTCAAGCTAGGATGTTCAGTTCCTCCCTGGGGAGCTCATTATCTCTTGAGTGCGCTCATCTTTACGTGGGCTTCTTTTTGACGTTGGAGGTGTATCTTGGGCTGTTGGCAGCTGCCTTGCAGCGCTCAGCCAGCATGTGAAGGGTTGTACGTACAGTGTGCTGTACACAATTTTGGCAGCATCTTTTCCTACTTCTACTAATCTGATAGGAACCTGTGGTAGTGACAGTCTTCAGAAGGCGATGAAGAGTGAGCTCCAAGCTGGGAGCTGTAATAACTGTTGTTGGGAGCATCCCAGCAGAGGGAAGATAGATGGATTTTGTTTGTATCTTTATTTCTGTGGGGAGGGGCAAGCAGTGAAAACCTATTTTAATCTCATCATTCTCTCTTTTAATTTTCCCACAGCATTTGAAATGAGCAAACAGAAATGAGTTAAAGATGGCTGGCTGCCCTCAGGGGTGTTGTGGTAATGTCCCTCTTTGGGCTAGAGCAGTTACAGAGGAGCTTTGTTTGGGAAGATAATTGTTATTTTCAGTTGTGGTTACATCTACAGCAGTGGACCTATAATATCTGTTCAGTCCCTGTTCTGTCCCACACAGCTTGGTCCTCGGAGAAGAGGCTTTTGTGTGATAAACAGCAATAATATTGATCTGCAGATAATCTACATACCTCACACCTTCCCCCTCCTTCCTCCTCCCCAAAGAAAAAAAAATAGTAGTAGTAGCAGTGTGTCATCTGCATTTCTTTTAAAAGACAAAACAATGATCTTGAACAAACACAGCAGAAAAGGGGAGGCTGCTTCTGCTTGTTTTTTGTTGCCCTCAGCATTTCCAAAGAGCAAGAGAATGATTGGTTTGAGATCCTGGAGAATTGTGCTGAAATCCTGATTAACACACAAGTTTTTCAAGCCTCTCTAGTGCTTTCAGCATGAAAGGAATTGGCATTTGCAAGAGAAAGACTCATTGTTTAAATAGCAATGTGAAATATCTTATTTATCTTTTCATTTTCACTGCCGTCATGATTAAGGTGAATGCTTGAAGCTTGCAGCCTTCGTTTTGCAGTATGCTGTGAGCTATATATGAAAAATGAACAGCTGAGGCATTCTTTCCTTTTCAAATTTTGGTGATGGAAGAAGTGATCTTAATTCTATAATTCTATGATTGCTTTTAGGTAAAAGGAAATTAATTTTCCAGCAAGAAAACTGAACCTACTGGGAGCCCATTAGAAAGTGCACAGGATGACACTGTCGCTATTTTGATTTAGCATTATATACCCTAACATCTGCATCTAAGGGAACAATGGAGCAAAGCTTAGGCAATGACATTGAACTACAGCCAATTCTGTTTGCATTTACTGCCCCTAGCTGAATAGCAAAAAATAATTGCAGCCAATTCCTGAATTAATGTTCCTGTGCCTCTGTGGATTAGAAAATATGTGGGAAAATAAAATACAGTAAACTGCTCATCTACTGGAGTTAATTCTAATAAATCCAGAAGCCAAGAAGCAAAGTCAAGTTAGGGCAGAATTTTTTAATAAATATTTCTGTTCAGTAAATCAGATGATGTGTTCATATTAGATGTTGGTGATTAACTACATACCATCACACTGACAAGTAGGCATGATATTGGACAGAAGGTATTAAAATCTGTCATTTTTATATCAGTGGGGACAGATAACTTGTATCCAAGAGTTCTTGCAGAGCTGAGGAATTGATTCCCACTAAGGATGAGTGCTGCTAAATTGCTTTGAAGGATATGCATACCCAGCTGAGAGGCAAGATGCAAGACTTCTCCCTCCCTATTCTCAGGCTCTTCTCTCCATCTTCGTGGGATTGGAGGTCCAGTGTTTGAGGTTCAGAGTTCAGTGACCAGAAAGCAGGTGTAAAACTCCCTGGTTTGTAAGTGCAACAATGTAGGCACACTTGTCTGAATCTGGCCTTTACTTTAAACTAACCTCTGGTTCTGTAAAACTCCCAAGTGTCAGGAGAATTCTGGATAGGTGGTTGTGCAGAAGAATAATAATGTTGTTTTAAAATTTGGAATATCATTCATGCATTACTTTTTTCCTTTCGGTTTTGTGAATCATTACTATAATCTGAAATTTTAAATCAGAAGAGAACCCTGTAGCTTACTTTTTCTTCCTTGCTAACAGGGCAACAGAATTTTAATACATTTTACAGTGAAACTATATGCCAAAAACCACTTTACATATAATTACTAAAAATAATTGTCTCTTGAACTGTGCGCTATGTGCAGGACTAAGCAGTAACACAGGAGTCCTTCATTTGCATTTGTAATTCATGTTGCCATAATTGCCCAAGAATAAAATCTAAAGCTTTAAATGTCTGTCTCTTCCTGTCCCTTAAATCTTTGTGAGTAACTGTGACATTCTTACCCTGACAACGGAGGTACAGACTCAGTTAGTTAAATATTTTAAAGCTGGTGGCAAGATCAATATTTCACGGTCCTGTGTAGTGTGCATGTCATAGGTACTTAGTCTCTGAAAGCCAGCAATTAGAGTGATATGGACTTTAAAGGTGTGTTCAGAAAAATCATCTAATCAGGTGCACTGGCTGACAGCGGTTGCGTTCTAGGTCAAAGCATTAGTTAATGCTTAGTGGGCACGCTGCAGCTGTTGAAACAATATGAATTTGGTTGATGGAGACATGCCAAGTAAGACTTGCATCTCCTTATTATGCTTCAGGAAGTGCAGCTTTCAACAAGCCTCCTGCCCTGCAGTGGCTCAGATCATTGCATTGCTATGTCATGCTGAATAATTCGCAGCATTTAGCACTTAAATTGGCTCATTGCAGACAATCCAATTAGAATAAAGTCTATTATCATTTTGGAACCTTGGGATGAAATAGTGTTTAAGTGATGAGCGTGCCATAGAGCTGCATGCGCTTCCTGTAGCTTCCCCTAGTCTTGCAGGTCTTGTGTGCTGCACTGAAATGGTGCCTGATGCTTACAGAGGGGAGCTCCCTTTCAGCCCTCGGTTGCATGCTGCGTTTTCATCTGAAGATCTATGGGAAACATACAAAGGCCAGAGATGCTTCATCTTTTTGTCTGTTACATATGTAAAACTTTCTAAGGATGATTATTTTTGTCAAGGCAGGCAAATTAAAATAGCTGGCACTGTCGTGTGAGCGCTTTGGCTGGTGAAATTTGGTGTGCCTCTGGTGGCATGAGCTGAATTGGGCAGTTTTTCATCCCAGGCTCAGGGAGCCACGCAGTCTGCTGAGAATTCTGCTGTTGACCTTTCGCTCAGACTTAGAAAGTCAACAGGGGCCAGGTTTGAAAGAGATGCGGTAAGACGTGGAGGGGCATTCACAAGCTACCTGAATTACTTTAGGCATTTAAATCCCATGGACTAGTTGCAGACAGCACCTGAGCTATAGAAATTCCTACACTTGAAATTCCAACTGGATGTGTGTCTGTGCTGTTAGGTCTCTATGCTGGGCTTTTAGCTTCTCTCTTCTTTAGGCCTTTGTTATTGTTGTACTTACTGGTGACAGATCAGGTACGTGTGGTTCTTACCCCTCCTCCCCAAGCTTCTACCCAACCACATGCATTCCTCTTGTGCCAGTTTTCAAGCTATGCAATGAATTGATGTGGGAACTGTCCCAGGTTAAAAATAACTCTCTTCTTCACGAAACTTCAGTGGATGACATAGCTAACACATTCAGGTACATTTTTTATATTCAGAAAAAAAAGTGTAATAAGGCAGATGAAAAAAAGGATGTATAAGTGCCTATGTTGAAGTGTTGCATATAAGCTAAAACACTGACAAGAGAATAATACATGAATATTACATTATAATATTAATATTGATTCCTAATGCTTAGATAAGTCTCTTGGCGCTTGGGATACTTTAGCAAGGGAAGATAAGGGCCAAATCCATTAGCTCTGGAGAGATTTGGATCTGCTTACCTTTGGATTTCATGAAGTCAGGCACTTGCATCCTTAGCAGCTGTTGTACTGGGTTAAATACTGCTGTGCCGAGCAGGGACACGAGGAACTCGTAGCAGAGAAGGGAGTTCGACAGTGAGAGCATTTTTCAAGTGGGGAGATGAGATGCATATTCTGTATTGTTCATCTTGTTGAAAGGTGTTTCTTTATGTACCTTAGATCTGACTCTCTATCTAAACAAACATGTATATAGTAACATTTTCTCAGCCCTGAAAAATGTTGGCTGGGATAGATTTTTGTGGTGCTTTGCATTTAATTATTTACCTTATTCCTTGGTGATATTAAAGACACTGTCCACTCTCCACTAACAGTACGTGCATTAATCTTCCCATCCAAGATAGTATTTCATGCACAGTGTTTGGTATGTGATAGCTGTGTAGTACCAGAACCACTTTGATAATACTTTTACTAATAAAACAAAAAAGAAAATCTAAAGGTATTTATTGCATGACACTTAGACACTGTGACATATTAAAAAGTAGTATTTTAATGTACTAATGAAAAAGATGCTAAGTCTGCATGTTAGTGTACCCATGAATCTTGTCATTTAAGCAGCTCAAGATTGTAGATTGAGATAAACTGCTTAATATAGGCAAACAAAGTTTGCTGCAGAAGTTAGATACTTCTCTTGCCCACTCTCATGGTATATTCGGTATATCTGAGATGAAGTGCTTTAGCTTTTAAGCCTTAAACACAGAAGTGTGTTTGAAACATGCCTCCTATTCTCTGTTGATCTATCAGTTGCCAAGGAGTGGTCCATTACATGCAAAAGCTATTTTGTTCATCAGGAAGATTTTAAAATATAATTACGCTAAAGTCACCGTTTTATGGTGCAACTGAGCCAGTTCAAGCCTGTGTCACCCCTGGAAAGCACAGTTCTGTCCCCTGCTCCAGCCATGTGCTGCTGTCTCTGCCCAGGCTCCGGTGACTATGCTTGTCTGACCCCTTTTCTTTAGGGAAGAATTCACTTTAGATAAAAATGGAAGGAATAGTTTCAGGCCCCTGTGGGGTCTGCCCATAAACAATGGAGAGGGTAGTAGGTACAAAGGAGAGCAAAGTCCAGTCCTTTTAGCAGCAGTCCCTGGGTAGGATGGCTCAGCCATATGGTTGGGTATCATCCTTAGGTACTGTTGCCTGTGCTGTCTCGATATTTTGTTATGGCTGTTATTTTGTCAGCGTGCTAGGAACCCTGTGGCATTGAACAATAGTGAAATTCTATCAGTGTAAGTATCTGCTTTGTGTTTGAGTCAGAATAATGCTTTGAGAGGGGTGGGTAGGACCAAGCAGTAGCATTTCTGTAGCACAGCCTTTTCTTCACTGCTGACTGCAGCACAGTTCTAGGAAAGGTGGTAGAAGGATTTTCAGATTGAATGAAGAGTGGATTTGAAAATGGACTTAGCATCTGTTTCTTTCTTCACTGCTTATCAGTGTGCTGGCCAAGCAGAGTCTGGCTGATGCTGTACTGATTACATCACGTGTATACTGGAGGATGCATGTGTCTTCTGCTGGGGTGTTATTTTGTGGTTGCTTTTCATACATGTATTGGTGAGAAATGGGAGAAACATTGCATGTCTTCTGGGTATACGTTGCTGTAAAAAGTGGGAAAGAAGTGAAGTTTATGTTGATTAAAAAGCCTCTTTGTTTATTCAACAGTGATTAGCTTCAGAGCAGTGGTTGGGTTTTGTTTTTAATTTGTACTTTCAAAGTCTCTCATAGAATAGCCAATTAAAGAAAACATACACAATGAACACTTACTTTTAGCTGTCCTAAAAATAGAGATTTTGATTGGAAGTGTTATCTCAACTTTAACTACACAGTAGCATAAGCTATAATAATGTGGTAATAGCTGGAGTTGACACAGCAGGTAATGAATCTTCTGTTGGGTATGAACTTTATTATCCAATGTATGGCTTCAGCTTGAGTCTGTCTCTTGTTGTCACAAGAGTAGCATTTGCATAATTAAATAAATGATCCTAAAACTGTCTGCTCCTGTGTGGCTGTGAAATACAACGCTTCTTTCTGTCAGTGCTCAAGCTCATATTCATGGATTATTGGAAAATGCATCACAGAAAATTAACATCAAACCTTTGGTCTTTATGAAATATACAGTAAGCAGAGGACTTACTGAACCAACAGCCTGGGTTTTGTTTCTCATCTCACTTAATTGATCTTACTAGCAATTTTTCATTCAAGAGAAGAATTGAAAAGTGTATTCTAAGGGTCTTTTCACACTGGCTACAAGAAGAAAAACACACGCAGTGGTAAGAAAGCCTGAAGGCATTAGGTGTTCTTGAAAGGTGTGGGGGAGATAAGCCTGTGCTCCTGTTTTTTATTTACTTGGTATTTTATGAGGCACATTACACTAAGACTCTTTGCAGTATATTAACGATCAAAAGGCATTTCAAGGATGTTGAAATTTCCACTCTCTTCCTGTGTGGATTTTTTTTTATTATTATTATTTATTCTGTGTCTATTGTTGCTAAGGGCTACATTTTCTGATTTTAATTGAAAAATTCAGTGCAACTCCTGCGCTGGTGTGTTCCCATTGCCATGCCCTGCAGAACGTTGGCCTGCCATAGCAGTGCTCTAGAAGCGTTAGGTCTTCCACTTGGGATATACAGCTATAATCATTTTAGTTCTGGAAGTCACCAGTTCAGTCCATTATTTTGGCCAGAGCAATGTCAGAAGCAACATAGCATGATAGTGTCATTTATTTTTCCAGTTTCGTTGTTGTTGTAAGGGTTACTGTGTGCATTTGCAACAAGGTGTAATCTCAAGGCCTTCACATTTAGCACATGCTCCTCACTTGGGAGGTCCTTGGGTCTGTCTCCTACAGCTGGTGAAGAGAGCTGTGCTTGGTAGCTTTAATTGCTAATGAAGCTGGCAGAGCACAGGGCTTGGTGACAAGAGGAGAGAGGGTATGTGACACAGACCATCTTTAGAATATAATTGAAGACTTTACCACTTTGCGATGTTTCTAAGGCTGTGAAGGAGACCAGGATTAATAAATAAATTAATTCCTGCTTAATTTTATGAATGAGTTTTCCTAATGGCTATCCACAGCAAGTCAGAGTGTAGAAAATAAATAGCCAGTGAAGGAATGTCAGTGGCATTTATATTCTCCTTCTGTCCTCATCCAGCATCCACTAAAGCCCATGGGAGAAGTTCAGCAGGATGTATATCAGGGGCTTGTGTCACTTGTGAATTGTTACACAGGCATTGGCACTTCTCAGGGAGAAAAAAAGGAGAATGAAACACTGCTAAAATGCCATATATGTTTCCAAGCTTTGTATTTCCTTAAATGTGTCAACTGTACCATGATATTTTCAAGACATAATAGAATGTCATAGTTCTACCAAAAATCTGTGATTGATTGCCACTATAATGAAAGTCACTATACATTGATATACACATTTTAAACTATTTTTGCCTTTATGCTTTTCTTGTTTAACCTGACATTTCTGATTACTGTATCTAGGTGCCTAAATATGTCAAATGTTTATAGTGCGTAAAGAGTTTTTCCTTTTTTTTTTTTTTTTTTTTTTCTAAAGAGCAGCAATCCTGTTTGAACCTGCAGTTCCTTGAAATTTTTCCTCCATGGTTGGACATGATGTTCTGTTAAAAAAAAGAATATAAAATACTGCAATGTGGCTTCCGAAAGGAGGACAAATGGTTTATAACAGTAGTCCAATCCTCTTTTTAATCCATTGACTGAATTCAGCTTGTTCATCTGAAATTTATTTCCCAAGGCACAGAGCAAACATTTAGTTGAAAAGTGAGTAGCTTATTCCATTTCCATATGTTTTTAATTGTCCAGCTCCTCTGAGAAAAGACCATTAACTGAACCAAATTACTGTTTGGATGTGAATTTTTCAGCATGGATCTCTGCCCAAAAGGTGATAAATTAGATGCTAAACTGTCTTTGATAGTGACCTGAGAGATTAACACAAAACTATTTTGAAAACAGAAGGAAAGATTTGTTAGCTAGTCAGTGACTGTCAGGTTTGGGCATCATAAATTCCTGCAGTACTTGCCTTATTTGAAGCAAATGATGATAAATAGGAAAATTTCAAGCAAAGTTAACTCTTTGGCATCCTCATAAACGCTGGAATTAAACTTGAGCAGCAGGAATGTTGAAATTGTAAGGAAACCAAAAACCTGTGGACTTCTGTTTGCTGTTTAGATTTTTGGTATGCTCGATGGGTGCAGGGGCATGTAGAGGGCTGGTGGAAAAGCGTATGATGGCTGTAATCCTGGGGAGGACTTCTGGTTACAAATAAAGCAGTAACAAAATACAACTGAGTGATTAAATCTCAAGTCCTCTGTGGCTTTGGTTCTTACGTTTTGATTTTATGCAACAACACTAGTAATAGAGAGGTATGTTTTTTCTCCACCACTTTTAATAGCTCTCATGTTAAATAAGAAGAATTTAGAGTGTTTTGTGCAGCTGTGTTTGATACATTAAATGCATAGACGTGCTGCCTGTATTGACCTGAAAAGGGAGAAGATATGCATTCTTGTAATTTTAGCTGCTTTGTGGTCATTAGGAAAATGTCATCATTTTTATGCTTACATCCGCTATTTGATGATGACTCTGGTGAATGTTCCCAGTACCTCTGAGCCCATTAACTCGTGCTGCTGTGTGATGCAGTACTTTACTGCAGCGTGGCCCAGGCACAGTTCATCATCTTGTTGTCACTGGAGAGTCTAGATGTGGTCAGTGTAGGACTCCTAATTCCTAGTTCTCTTAACCATGCTTTAAGAGTTATTTGCTTAAAAGGTATCTGTACCTGGATCTTGATTCTGGGATGAAACTGGGAAGAAATTAATTTTTGAAGGATACTCGTTCACCTCTGTTAAAATATTTTCCCTTTTAGAGAAAATGTCTTCTCCTTCAAGAGATTTGAAGAGAGATCCTGGGCACTATGTTGGAGTGGTTTATCTTTGCAGCTGCCTTTTTCAGCAAACCTCTGGGGAGAATGGGGGTGAAGGAAGTGTCTGGGAAGCCAGAAGACAGGATATTTCTTCAGATGAGAAATAATCAGTGGCTATGGGAGGCTTCTCAGGATGAGAATGAAAAGAAACAGATGGATTCTGGAGATTACCCAGTGGGATTTAGTGACCACGTTAACATGTAGGGTGTGGGGGGAGGATATTCTGTTTTAAGAAATCCTCTGATTGCTTTTATTTTAAGGCAGCCCTAAAACTAGTGACAAGGCTGGTTCTATGTGATACTTGGGTGCTGCTGATAGTTTATAAGATTTTGACTAGGTCAGTCTCAAATGTGAAAGTAGTAAAGAGAGGGGAGCTGCCAGCGAGGAAATAATACCTTTTACTTTTAACAAAAACACTGGACTTTAAATTATTATGGGGCAGCTGGCATTTGTTGAATTAAAGAAGAATTATCTTTTGTATTCACTGGGAGATAGTTGGGATTCAAGGTTTGCAGCTTTCCTCTGAGTCCCTTTTTTCTCAGAAAAATATTTAAAATCCCTGTCTTTTTATTTCAGTGTCTTTGTCAGGTGTGAGAGCATCAGGTCTGGGGCAACGCCCCTCTAAACAGGCAGGTTATATCAAGTCCAATGACAACTTACCTGCTAAACTGAAGGAAAGCGATCACAGTTTTGGGATACCTGAACAAGGCAAAATGTGAATGTTTTTCTGTATGAGGCACTTTTTGTAATTACATGTCTTTGGGTGCTTTTGGTTTTTTTTTAAAAAAAAAGAAATAGTTAAATTTGTTTCTGCAACAGAAGGATGATAAAAAGCACCCCCTAGCCAGATTATTTCTGGTATCCCGAGAAGAGTTGAAAATGGTGAATATTAAGATAGGTTTTTGTTTTTTTAATAAGTTTAAGCTATAATATAGAGCCATACCTATCAAACATTGAACAGCACTATTTTTGGATTGTCAAGGACATGGGGAGACACATTTATCCCCTGCTCTCTTTCTGATGACCCTATTTAATATAGTTGTGGGTTTCCTACGTTTTTTCCTGCCTACTTTTAGACATGGTTATGCTTTTGTTTCTGGTTGCTTGGCAAAGCCACTTCAGTGAAGAAAATCTCTGCAGAAAAATTACTATAACTACATAGAAGCAAGTGCCTATGGGGTGATGCTAAGAAATTACTTGAAATGCTTGCAAAATAATTTGAATTGATTTGGCTGGATTGGTAAGTTACTCTAAAAGCATAATGAAGAGCAAACGTAAATAAAAGAGGAAACACTATTCTCAAAAGACAGGTAGCACTGATGTCCATTCTACTCAAAATGGACTGTAAAAAGCTTGTAGCTCTTTGTATAAATCATGCTTCTTTCAGCTTTGTGAAAGCTTTCGGTGGAGCTTTTGAATCTTAAACAGGCAAAGCAGTCATATCAGATGGAGACTTTTTTTTTTTTTCTTCTTTCTCCTTCATAGGGCACATAACAGTAAGCAGATGCAGTCGCGGAGGCTGAGCAGACAGCTGTAATCCCCGCTGCCTGTGTCACCGCTGTTGATCCATTTTATTATGTAGCTCATTCTTGTACTTTTTGCAGTTCTAATGACCTGTCTTCTATGTTCCTGAATGTCATTTTTAATCTGCAAGAGCCTCCTTTTGGATTTTCTGCATGTATTTCCACTTCGGGCTTTGATGAGAATGTCACATAATAGATACAACTCATAAACCATGAATTACAGCTCCTCTCGAGACTACAGCTGGATTGAGTGCAGAACCTGTTTATCAGGTTGACTTTTGTAGTGGTATTGGCCAAAATTTTGTGCAACTAATGTAGGAACAAAGAAATCTTTAGATTTGAGACCGAAATACCATCTTGACACTAGACATTTTGCTTGCAAGTCTTCATTTGTAGCTGGATTTAAAAAAAAAAAAAAAAATCCAACAGATAGCATTTTCTGTATAATAACTGATTTGGGACAAAGCCATTTTGTCATATGGCTGGCAGCTACGTATGGAATTGACTTTTGTGGCACTAGAGGCTTTGAAAGAGTATGTGCTCCTCTTCCAATTTTCCTTGTGTACTTATTAGCAGTTCCTAAACCCACTGCAATAGCCAATTAAATGCCTTTTTAAAGGTATTTATTTATTTATTTATAAATCCTTACAAACCGCTGGTGCTACTAAGAAGCTTTCAGGCAATGTAATGAAAGAAAAAGGAATCCTTGATCTTAATTTTGGAGAAGAACAGATTATTTACAGCAAGTACTTAATGTTAACCCGGAGGACACCAGCATTTCATCCTACTTGCTATCCTATATTGGTTTCCTGTTTAAATCAAGATTAATTTTGACGCAAAGACGATTACAGTGTTCTGTTTCTTTCTCTAGACAGTTAAGTTTATATGAACTGCTTAGCTATGTCCTTACAGTTCCTGTTAGGTTCTTACGTTGTAGACTTGATTGGATTTTTATGGTGGATTTGGAAACAACTGTGAGTTTCACTGGAAGTGTCACCAGAATTCTTATTTTGCAGATATTGAAGAGAAGACACAAGCACTACTCTGATCCACTGATTGTGGAAACTTTGGTTTGAGGTGCAGTGTTTGGGACAAACAAAAACTCCTGGCTTCATTTGTGCATCTTTTCACATGTTCCTTGTGATAGGACAAGGGGCAATAGATTCAAGCTTGAGTACAGGAAATTCCACCTCAATGTGAGGAAGAACTTCTTTGCAGTAAGGGTTACAGAGACCGGAACAGAGTCCTCAGAGAGGTTTTTGAGTCTCATTCTCTGGAGACTTTCAAGACCTGTCTGGATGCATTTCTGAGTCATCTGCCCTAGTTTTGCCCTGCTCTGGCAGAGGACGTTGGGCTCGATGACCTTCAGAGGTCCTCTGAAACACCTAATTTTCTGTGATTATGGTTCTTCAATGCTTTTGTAATTGATGTACAGTTTTGATCTGAAGTGTTGATAGACCTTGATTCAGAATGTTAAAATTAACCAATTCTACTTGTGGGAAAAGGGAGAAGCTTTATTCCCCTCCACCCTCCCCTTGATTGCTTCCAGTCAACATACCTGCCAAATTCATCTCAAATTGTAAACCTTTAGCCCCCAGACATGATGGCTGGGAAGAAGTACAAAAGGCAGCTGTACAGAGCCTGTTCTGGCAGTGGTGCACAGACCTGCCTGGATTCCCTTCCATTTCTAGGGGCAAGTCACAGAGTCACAGAATTTCTGAGTCTGGAATATACCTCCAAGATCATCAAGTCCAGCCTATGACCCAACACTGTGACATCAGCTAGACGTGGTATTGGCACTGATCTGTGATGGTTTTGGTAGTTTGGGGCCTGGCTGGCGAGGCTGCTTCTGGGGTCAAGAGCTACCAGGATGGAGGAGATCAAGGAGGGGCCCATTCATTACATGTTAGGAGGAGGGTCCATTCACTCAAGCAGCCTTAGCTTGGAATTACCTTCCCCCAGTGGCCTGTCAATTGGTATCCGCTGGCATTCACAAGTCTGTGGCAGGCTCATCTATCACTTGTGCTTTTGCTCAATGGGCTGATTGCAGAGATTGTGATAAACTTAATCTAGGGTAGGAAGTCTATTTTCCCTGACATTAGTCAATAGTCATATATATTCTTGTACACAGGCCTACAGACCACATGGGATGATGTATTAACAAAACCTAAAATAGCTGGCTTGCCTTAAACTTAATGAACACTTATATACACAGGGAATGTAGCCACAGACCTCTTTCAGTATAGTCAGCTTCTGCTTTTCTTTTCTTTTTTTTTTTTTTTTTTGTAAAGCCCACATCACTTGATGTATTTCTCACATCTGCTCTGGGATGGTACAGTCAGAAGTACGTAGTCCAAAAATACATTGACACAAAGCATGCCTCTGTCCTGCTCTACTGCTTTCTCCTCTGATTCCTGCAGTTGTGTGGACTGACTTTCTGACCCCTCCATGTGTGGATGTCAGCTTCATTAGCTAGACAGATCTCTAGCAGCAACCCAGGAGCCAGGGTGCTGTCAGTTGAGGTATAGGGGGAGACTCACCTGTGATCACATCTGGTGGCACTGCCCCTCCTGGGATCCAGCCATCTATCAGGGCTGGAGAGAGACCGCAGAGGTTTCCCATGTCTCGTCTTGTAGAAATGTTGACAGTGTTGAATTCCTACCTCTGGAGAAATGGTGGCAGCAGAGGAGGTGGTGACAGTAGTTTTAGGGAGAGACATAACAGGTTGATTGCAGCCCACGGGGGCAAAGGGACAAGCTACTGTAATATATCTGTATATTAAGAAATTGCCTTAATACATAAGCTGTCTACCATGTTGCGTGTCTTTGCTTCAGAAGCCTCTCCTTTTGCTAGCTGCTTTGTAAATGCATAAAACAGGAATGTTTGCAAACCAAGCGCTTGCAGTTTGCGCAGATCCGTATCACACATTAAGCATTTGCCAGGACCACTGACACATGGCTCTCCAAGCAGCCAGCTGGCCACTGCCATATATAAAAGTTTTGGCAAAATTGTAGAAACAGATTTCACTTGGGAGAGAATGATGCTGGCTTGAATGTATCTGATGAACAAGGTGCAGTCACAGAAACAAAGCCCAGACCTCATCTCTCCTTCCTCTACCTGCATCTTGAGCACTTTTTAGAAGGTGATACAGTAGTTTTAGTAACTCCTCCAGGCATACAGATACATACCTGTAAAAGCCTGGGGTGTATCTACTGTCTAGTACTAAGGCTGTGAGGTTTTTTTGAAGGTCTGAGCCTTAATACTGTACTAATGATGCTCTGTGTGTGCATCCTTTTGGCCTTATAAGACCTTGAAAGTCAGTCAGAAATGACCTACAATGAGAAAAAAACTCTAGGTCTCAAAGAGATCAATGGTGTGAATTTTTGTGGATGTTTTATGTGAGCCTTTGAACCTCTAAAATATTAACTGCTATCCTGCTATATTGGACTATGTGCTTTTCTTCTGCTATGAACCTGCTTCTGCTGGAGGTAGCTGTTGTTCATACCAGTATATACTGGTATTGTGGGCACGAGCAGTTATTACTTGGAAAATTGTAAGCCAAAAATAGATACCACTTGTGTCTGGATGGGGATTTCTTTCCCTTTTCCTATCAGCATGTGCAAACACAAGCTGCATTGTTGTCACATAACCTTTTTTCTTTGGACCATAGAGAGAAAATTAATCTCAGAAACTTCTCAGGAAGAATTCCTCATGGCATTTATGTTGTGATAAAGGGCCTTATCTCCCATCTTCAAAGCCAAACTTGACAGTATTGTGCCACCTCTGTGAGACTGAAGATTGTAAGTACCGATATGAGGGAGATGATCATCACTGGAGAATAAGCAGGAAGGAGAAGACTGGAAAGC
This sequence comes from Ceryle rudis, assembly GCA_033439905.1. NCBI lineage: Eukaryota > Metazoa > Chordata > Aves > Coraciiformes > Cerylidae > Ceryle > Ceryle rudis. The sequence continues at coordinate 37,497 of JAAGNO010020655.1, read as the reverse complement.
TTGGATGATAATGTAGCTCCCAAAGGAACAACAAACAGTGAATGTCACGTCCTTGGCTGGGACAATGTGTCTGGGGGTAAAGCCAGGGAGGTAGAAGCAGAACTGGGTGAGTTGTGTTTCACCCTGTGTGACTTCAAGAGCAAAAAAGAATCCCCTTAGGATCACAGCTTCATTCCTCCTGAGCATCAGTGTCCTCTCCTATTCTTGAAGCTGCCTCTTTCCCACCGAAACAGACGTCATCCTGTCAGACCTCTGTTCTGGAATTAACCATCATCTTCTACATGCTAGAGTTGCATTTCCATGTGCTCCTTCCCAACTGTAAAAGGTTCTTCTCCTGCCACGGTCTTCTAGCTCTCTTCCTAGTTGTCTGCCAGCTGTGCAATCTACCATTGCTGGTCCTGCATCCCAGACTTTTTTGTTTGATTTTTGTGGGTTTTTTTTTCCTTTAAAGAGGAGGACAGCAACATCATGGCTGCCTTAAGAGCAACACTGCTATTGCAGCTTCTCACTGTTTGAGGAGTCATAAATAAGAGTCTTCAGCCAGGCTGGAAACCTTGGCTGACCGCTGGTGGGAATCTTAGTTGTGCTCTGCTGAGCTGGCTGTGATGGCAGACTGCCAAGTGAAGTACCTGGGCTTAAAATGTCAAGAAAATTTATTCAGTTTCAATTAATCTGTGAAAATACTTTAGGAGCTTATTTAAAAATCAGAATCTGATGTTTTAAAAGATTTCACGTGATGAGAGTCTTGATGCAATAGAATGTCAGCTGTCTTTCCTGTAACTGGGGACTGTAGATGTCTTTGTGAAATTGGAAGGGCAGGAGATGCAGGTTTCTGTCATTGCAGGAGCAGATGTCCAGGAGGGGAAGAAATGGAAGCCACCTTTTTTGACAGATAGCAGATGTCAGATGAACTCTGCTGGGTCACTTAACTGCCCTCCAAGTATGTTTCCAAGAACTCAGAATCCTGATTTGAGTGCAGTAGGGTTTAATATTGTTTAAGGAAAGAAAGCTTAACTGAGAGTGGCATCAGTTTCATCTCCTCTTCCCAACAGTGTGGTGATATTTCCCTCTAGTTAATATCCAAATAACCTGGTGATTATTTCTAAGGAAATTATATCAAAGTATTGGTAATGTTGATGAGGATCAGAAAGACTCAAAGTGTGCCAGAATAACTTCTTTTAGTTTGTTGCTATTTTGTTGTGGTTAGTGCTTTGTTTGTTTGTTTGTTGAGCTTTTTTTTTTTTTTTTAAATTGTAAACCATGATTACATTTTCACCAAAGAGCCAACATACAGGTAACTTCGCAGTTAGTGGCAATTTTGCAATTGTAAGTTATTGTAAATCTAGTCTATCTGTTTGTTGCTTGATACCCTCATCTGCTATTGAGTTGCCATAGTATCAACCTGTGCATTTTAGGTGCTGGAACTCATGTATTGGGATGAGAGGAAACGGCTCTGACTCTCGTGTAACAGGCAGGAGAAGGCTGTGGTCCAGTGGGTGGGAAGGAAGAGCGCAGGCCACAAGGACAGGACCATGACAGCTGTGTCCTCAAAATGCAGCAAATGTGTGGTTTCCTACTCTGCTTTCCTTCCATAATCCCCGATTTCAATGGATTTTTTTTCCCTATGATTGTTTTTTTTCCTATTTTTAAACATTAAGGCTGTTTAAAATGAATCCATTGTAATCCATGTAGCAAAGCTGGGTGAGTTCCTCATAATGCCTGTTGGGTTGGTTTTTGAATCAAGATCCCTAATCTTTTATCTGTCTCTGTCTTTAGACCAAATTTTTACAGCTGGGATTATCTCTCCTCTGGGTAGATGTGTCCGTAGTTCATTTCTTGAAACAGTGGCTGAACAGAAAAGTAAGGGAAAGGAGATAGGAGATGGGCAATGTATTGGACTGATCCTAGAGGAAGAATACTTCATGCTGATATGTAAACCAAAGCAATAGCTTCCCATCTGAACAAAATATTCTTTTAAAGGGTGTTCTTAATCCTTTTCCAAAATGCAGCTTCACTGCAAAAATATTTCTTCAAAACAAACAAAAATATTAAGGCTGTCAAAGTGAGCATGTTAGCTTTTAAAATTTTAGGATTTTTTGGTTGGTTTTTTGGTTGTTTTTTTTTGCATATGTGTGTGTGATTTTTTTGTTTTGTTTTGTTTTCTGAAAGTAATCAGCAGATTAGACTAGTTTGAACAGGATTTGTTTGAGTCCAGTTCAAACTGGGCTTTTTAAGCAAATAAACTCTGTATATAAACAAACCCCAGAGACTAACTTGTAAACATCCCTGACAATTCCTGCTACCTTTGTCTTCTGCTGAGACTAAAGTAACATTTAAAAAGGAAGATAGTAGTTCCAAGTGAATGGTATAGTGTGTGGGATAAAGGGATTCAGCAATCCCATGTTTCTAATTGCAGTTTAGGTGGAGGTGGTTTTGGTAGCGGGGTGGAAATACTATAGTTAAATGGAACCATCTGTTCTCTTATTAGAAGGAATTGCAAGAAATGCCTGAAATAAGTCATCAGTCACTATCTGCCAGTGGCTTAACAGAGGCAGCGGAGAGTGATGAGAGCCAGCAACAGTGAAGAAGCCTCACAGAATCTGTTGGCATTTCTTCCGCCTCTGAATCTGCCTGTTCACGCTGAGGTCAAGGAGTAACAGCACTGTGTTTAGGAAAGGCTCGTGTATGGGAGGAAATTGTTCTATTAATTGCCAGTGAGGTTTTAAAATACTTGTATCACCTTGATCCAGGAAACCGAGTGGTATTCAATAATCTTAGACCATGCCCTGGAGAGATGTCTCCAAGAACAGAAGCCAGGAATAATTAAATTTATGGATGACTTTTTTTTTTTTCTCTCTTTTTGCTTATGCTACAAGCAGAGTACAAGAGTTTTATAATCTTCATAAACCTAACTGGCACATACCTTTCTTCAAACCTGCAGGATCACTATATATTACAGTGCTGTGCAGTGATCAGTAATACAATAACAGCAGTTATGAAAGGCTTAAGACCCAAAAGATGCACTAATGAGAGCACTCATTTTGTACCTTAAATGTGCGTTACACTCCTGCAGCCTGAATGCTAGTGAAGGGGAACTTTTTTCTATTCAGTTGATCTTGCAAGATGTCAGACACTGCAATTGAAGACTGAGGCTAAGACCTTCAGTGAAAGACTGCCGAAAAACTGTTTTTGAGGATGTCTCGAGTGTTGTGGGATTGCACAGTGAGTGAGTGGATTTGGGTCAGGCTATGTTCATTTCTCAGTTTAAGGATCTGGCAAAGCTTTCAGAAGCTGACTTTCCAAGAAACTCCTTCATTATAGATACCTGAAGGTATGAACCTTAATCTCTGATCTCTTGACATAGCTGTCCAGGTGGCTAGATCCAAGCTCTCAGTGTGTACAAATAGTGAAAATCCTTTCAACATGACTTGCATCTCTTCTGAACAATAGATACGTGGAATGGAAGTGGTTGAATTTCAGGAAATGTCTTCCTAGATGTTATGTGCCAGGAATAAGCCAGCCACTCAGAGTGGTACACTAGGTAGTGTAATAGTGAAGTTCTCACTACTGTCTTGTGCTGAAATGTTAATTTGCAACTTGAATAGAAGATTCTTACCAGAACAATGTTATTTAAGAAGCAAAATGCTATGAAAGCTTTTAGTAATTATCAAGATAAGAATTTGCTTTGTTTCAAGCAAATGTTTTGTAAATCATTAAAAAAAAAAAAAAAGTTTGGAAAACCTTAGCTAGCATTCCATATCAGGAGGGACAGTTTCACAGACATCTTGTGGGTGTTATTTGTTTTGATTTGTTTGTTTTAATTGAAATTTTACATTCTGCTTTTTTCTTTCCTGAAAAATATTAAACTTAAATATAAGAATAACACACAAGCTGCTCATTTCACAAAATTCTGTGGCTGAAAAAGATTCTCAAAAGTGAGCTTATTTCTATCCATGGATAATACCAATATTCCTTTGGTATTTAAATATAAAATCTAAGGAAGCTTAGGCTTGCTTCCAGCATAGTGCTGTCTTCTGGGCAACTGTTATCAGCATAGGTATTTCCTCTTCGGATCTTGTGGTCTCAAGTATTACACAGCCCTTGCAGAGCAAAATGAGGAGTTAGCAGGGAGGTATGTGTTGCCTCTACCATCTGTGATCATTTTCACTTTTCTTTCTTTTCTTTTTTTTTTTTTTTTTTGCTTTAATATTTGGTGTTTAAAACTCCAACCAAGAAAAGAAGTTCTTAACGAGTAGTTCCAGACATACTGAGATTTATCCCTGCTGCTAACTCCGGGGTGTGTATAGGACACACTTCCATGTGTCATCTCTTCCCAGTATTGTCCCTTATGGATTTATTTCCCTGTTGAACTGCACATCATCTTTACTTTGCTGGTGAACTATTTCTTGTAAAACTATTCACTTAGTTTAAGAGTTCCACCCATTCTGATGTTCACAGGAGGTATTTTGCAGACTTCATGGCAGTTGGAGATATCTGCTAAAAGGATAAATGTACGCAAATTGGCTTTCTCTGTAGCTTTACTTTTCATCTATTTCAAGAAGCATCGTTAATATAGGTAGCATGCAAGAAATATATATGTGAATACTAGCGGACTGGATGGATAGCTCGGATTTAAACCATTTTCTAAATGTGCCAGGAAAGAAAGTGAAAATACCAAATTTGCTTGGATCCTTCACAGAGCTGTTAAGAGAACACTTTGTTTGAGAAACTGAGAATTAAATGGGTTTGCTATCTTCTTAGCCCCATTTGGCTTATGTGATATACAGATGGGTATAGATGTAAAATAGGCCTATATAATGCATGCATACATGCACAGTAGATACACATGCACATAAACGTTTACAATGTGCATTAAACTTCTGATTGATTTAAGCTTCAGAGAGAAGCCTGGGATATGGATTTTTCAATGCTTCTCACAATAGTATTTCTTCTTTTGTGAGGAAGCAAATAGCCACTGTAAAAGCAGACTCCACTGGAAGAATTAAAAGCAATTAGGTCAGTACGTTTATAAGTAGTCTAACAAAGTGTCCACTGAAAAATAATCGGTGAAATCGTGGTAGTCCTGCAAAGGGAACCTGTAAAGAGAATGCATACACGGGGGAGGACTGGTCACCGAGATGTGCAGTCCTCTAGCACTTTACAAATCATCTGACAAAGGGAGCTTTGACAAGAAAATCAATTTAGGTGAAAAGAATGCATTTATCAGAGTTTGATTAAGTGATGCAAATATATCACAGGGAAAACAAAGATTTTCACATAGCTGTTTCAAAGTTGTGCTTATCATAAGGACAGTTGTGTATGCTGGTGTCTGTTATGGATGCTCTGCCATCCTGGACATGCACAGATGTGTACCTGCTGTAATCTGTCCCAGGCTTGTGTTTGTGGACCCTCAAGGATCCATGGGTTTTTTATAAGGGTCCATGAATGGTATCTAAGAAAATAAAACCAATTATCAATGGGCTTAAATCCACAATTAGTAAGATCTATAACCCTTGGGACATGTTTTGCAGTATACAAATCAAAAAAAAGTTGAAAACCCAGGACTTTACAGCATTTGCAGCAGAAGGAGAATGAGGAGCTGCAGGATTAGGTACATAGCCCATATAAGAGCTCCCGTGTATATTTACATATATTCAGTACCTCATTAGTCTTAAAAAGTGTGGGTTTTTTTAAACCTGGTTCTCAAGAGTTTTCTGACCCCAAGAGTTTGTTATTGTAGCAAGGAAATTATGCTCTTTTTTGTTTCATGAGAAGTAAATGTTAAATAAATTGAATTTTAATGTTTACTCCGGTCCCAAAGGAAGATGAAACCATTAGCTAATGACCATAATGATGAACAGATTTTATTTAAATTTGGAATAGTATTTGATCTGTTATGCTATTAATGGTGATTCTTTTAAAAAAAATCTCTATAAATATAAAGGAATAAGTGTGATTTATGCAAGCAATATGAAGATGAAAGCAGTATAAAGAATCTGTTTGGATTTGAATTTATTTATATGCAAGTTTAGATGCTGAATATAGCTAGAAAAGCTTCCTACTTTGTAAAAGTAGAATAGCAAATTACCCTGCTCCTGTGGAATGTTCTTCCCTTAAGTTTACCTGAGCAGTGGAAAGGGATTAGTAATTATCACAAAATGATCTTCCAGGAATTCAAGTTCATAGATCTGCACATCAGAGATTTATTTATTATTATTATTATTGTATTGGGGGATTGAAAAATCTATATTAAAATATTTCAATGAGGTTTAAGGTGTATAATAACTTTCCATATATCATCACAAAGGAAATCTCCAGCATTTCCTTTTTGTTGAACATTGTTTTCAATTAATAAAAACAAGTGCAAGGTTTAAAAAAAAGAAAAACCAAGTACCTGTGTAGTGTCAGTTACAAAAAAGCAGCTCGAGAGAGTTCCAGACTTCAAAAAAATGTAACTATGTATTTCTCTGTAGGGCAAAGCCTTGGGCTATGGTTGTGAGGTTGCTCTGATTACACTTGGCTGAAGAAAAGCAGTGTTGTAGATCTGGGTTTGGTGCTCCAGCATTTAGAAGACCCTGCCCTAGTCCCTTGGGTTCAGAACACCAGAATGCTGCTAATCTCATTTGCTCGCACTGAATGAGGGTTTGCAAAAGACCTCCTGTGCTGCTAAAATCTCATTTAAATCTTTGGTGTGGTGCTTGGGGCCTTACACAGTCTTCATCACTGTTGCAAGCTTCCCCTGCGCTGTTGAGGGAGCAAGAACAAGGGACCTGGGTTGGAAGGGCTTTTCAGGGTCCCGATTAACATCTGGAATTGCACATGGAAGGAAATTGCAAGCCCATAGAGGCTCTGGAGAACAGATGGAGCATGTTTCCCATAGTTAAAGGGGTATCATTATCTTGAAATACAATCAAATTAAATAAAAAATAGCTTAAAAGTCTTTTATTGAATCTAACCTTGGCTGTCCTGGCAGTATTTGTTTTATAACCAAGATTTATGAGAGAATGAGGTGATACATATATCACCAAATGGGTTGTACTTCATCTTGGTGCTGCTGATCCCAGCCAGATACTGATAATAAATCCAAGGACGTTTTCCTTTTACCTTTTTTAGCATTAGTGAACTTGAATGCTGTTTGGGACAAGAGCGGATGGATAGGTGCATGCTCTTTAAGCTTTATGCCCTTGTAACATCTGTGAAGGAAGCCTGCAGCTTCTGATGAAGTGGGCTGCAGGCCTAAAACAGATTAAATCTGTAGTGCTTACTCAAATCTTTGCAAGTCTGCAAAGGAAGGTGGACCTTTGCCTTCCTTGTTAAGGGCAGACCGCTGCCTACTCCAAAGTACTAAATTCTTCATCCCTTGAAGACGTGTTGTGCCGTGTGAATCTGGTGTAAAAGCCCTGTTAGCATGGGAACAATGGACCCCTTCATCCTGAACTGTGGTGTTGCTGCTCATGGGAGCATTTCAGGCTGAAGCCTTTCCTGGATCAGCACTTGCATGCAGATTTAATTTGTGTATGAATTAGGAAGCTTCCCTTTCAGGGACTCTTTAAATACCCCTGTAAATAATTACTGACTGCTTGTAGGGGTTGAAAATGTCGCAGTCACTGGTATCCTCTATAATGTCACCAACATGTCCTAAAACATCATCTCGTACAGGATCTGGTGAACCATGGCAGGGATCCCTGCATGGTCCTCTGGGCTGTGTCAGATGGACAACAACATGAATAGAGATGCCTCTTTTCTGTAAATGTTTGCACATGTAACTCACAAAGAAAGCTCAGGACATTCAGCTGTAAGGACTTGCATGTTAAAATTGAACTAAAATATTGTCATGTAGATTAGAATGAAAAAAACATGCAGCTAGATCTCTAATGTCTTCTCTTTCCTGTGCACATTGAATAATAATACTAATTTTATGAAGATAGTGCATGGTAAATATTTATAAACAAAACATGCAAACTGAGACTACAGTGAATAAATAACTATAAATCTATCAAAGTTCTCTTTCAGAATAAACTACAATTAGATTCCTTGCTATAATCAATACTTTTTTTTCCTTTCACAGAGAGTTATACAGTTGTCAGTGTGCAGTTCCAATAGGATGACATTGAATATGTTCTGGCTAAATTTTGGTTTAATATCAAAGTAGTGTTCTTGTTCCATGCATGAAAACAAATAATCTATAAATATAGATCTTTTTTGGTATAGTAATTACTGCTTCACCAACTATATGAGCAATTAAGCCCCAATTAATGAGCAGTTTTCTGTATTATACTTATTCTGCTCTGTCTTAATAACACTTATTAAATAGCTTTCTTCTTTCAGAAAAAAAAAAAGTCTAAATTCATTATACATTTTACAGCTGCTGGTCAGAAGAGCTTAATCCTTTTATCTTTTAAGGCAGTTTTAGTTTCCTTCTTTTCTCAGGTGCATCTGGTTCTGTTTACATTTTTCACCCGTTTTAATTTGGCTTCTCCAGACAGCTTAGCATATAAACTTGCTTTACCTTCAGGGCTGGGGCAGAGGCTTTCATCTGAAACACTGGGTCTTAATGTGGGGCACCTGACAGCAGATACCTCTGAAGTATGAATTTCATTCTTTTGCCTTTTTATCTAACAAATTTAGAGAGCTGGCTTTTCAGAAAGTTGTGCTTTTGGCATCTCTCTGTCTTTTTTTTTTTTTTTTTTTTCCCCCTTCCCTTGGCCTGCCACCTTCTAATAATTTAAACCACCATATTTTGAAACATCTGAAGCAGTAGCTAGCAAACTAGTCAAGGGTCCTGCATTGTGTGGTTTAGTGGGGAGCTGCTCAGAATAGAAATGACTCAAATGGTTAAGGCAGCACTGCCAGGTCTGATAGTTTTATTGTTAGTTTCACAGTATTTGGTGTTTTTCTTAAAGCCACAGCTGCTGGAGTCTTCTAATAAGAGGAAAATTAATCAGCTTTCATGTGAAAATTGCAGCCGTGATTATGAGAGAGGAACTTGAAAGTCTGTCCCAAGTATTTCTTTATGACTGAGAAGAAAAACATAGTAGTATGAAAAGACCCCCAGAGTACTCAGAACATATTTTTGTAATCAAATATCATTATTTCAAGACTGAAATGCATGATGGGACTGGGGATACTGTAAATCAAGAGACGGAAATTCTCCAGAGGCCCCTTCCCCTTCCTGATGTAGCACTGGCTGCAACCCCTGCACCAGAATGTGGCTCTGCCTGACTTGGGCTATGGGGAGAAGCCTCTGCAGAGGTAGTTTTAACACAGGATAATGTTATTTAAAAAAAAAAAAAAGAGAAAAAAAGAGCTTTTCCATTTAAGAAGCAAACACTTCTCCCATAATAGGTGGAGTAAAAGTAACCCTAATGCTTTGTTGAACCATGTTGCCATGATTGTTGTTGGTGTTAAACCAAGCTATAGATATGAAATAAATTGCAGTAAATCCTATGGTTCTTTAGTTTTCCTATTTAAAATACTTGACAGCTTAGAACTGAATTTGTAGAAGCATTATTAAATAAACTCTGACTGTGGCATATTTGCTTAAGGACCTTGTGTGGCGAAGCACTTAAGGAAATGCGTAGCGTGAAGCCCATGAATAATATTATATCTGTGCAATGAATAGAGCACATAAGTGAGTGCTCAGTGTCCAAGATGTGAGGAGCCCTTGAACTGGAACTATTCACACAATTAAACATTTGCTGAAAAGACATTGGATTATTCAGCTATTTAAAGTAAAGCATGTGCTTAAGTACTTTGACAAATCAGTCTATAAAAAGAAACATTCACAAAAACATGTGAATGCTGAAAATGGAAACTAATTGCTAGCTAACTGATGTTGTGTCACAAACACAAGCAAACTAAAGCTGGGTATGAGACTGTCGTCAGCTGAGTTAGGGCCGTGCATCTCACAGCAAAGCTCTAGACTGTGAGCTTTGCCCCAGTGTTTGTGCTGGCTGCCCTGAGTAAGTAAAACTGGAGCCTCTACTAGGGTGATAAATCCACTGCTTAGTTTGCAAGTCATCATACTAGGAGCATAATGCTACATGATGTGCATACTATAAAATGCAAGGCTTCTCTGAACCACTTAATCGAAGCATAAACTGGAGCCGTGAGGTAAACTCTAGAGGCTGAGTGTGAGTAAGGAAGATCAATAAGATGTGTCTCAGTAACTAATAAATTAATAAACATCTGTTAATGATTTACTAGCTTTTCTGTGTTAGTGGAGTTATAAGTGGTTGCATCCAGAACTTACTTCAGAATAACCCCTACTTGCTTTTCTGCTGCTATGAAAATCTGACAAGACCATCAAGACCAGAAGGTGTATTATGTGAGTAAAAGTCAGCTTTTATCAGTCACTGATAGTTAAAAAGAGACCAAAAAAAAGTGGTGAAACCACTGTCACAAAAATCTTACTATTTCCATGAGCTTCTACCGCTCAGAAAATAATCTTCTCCACCCAAAGTGTGCACACCAGTTGTGTTTCTGAGAGCAGGTGCTTGTACAGGACACATCACAACCAAAGAAGAAACGGTAGTACTATCTGTGAATCTAAAGTACTCATTAAAAACAGGCCTGGGAAAGATCCAAATAAATCAAATTTTACAAAAAAGCTCCACCATCTTTCTTGCCAGGTAGTATGAAGTATATGAGTGACATGTAGAATAAAGGCATCCTGAAGGAAATAGTCTGCAGTTTTTCACCCTTTTGCTTATAAAGACAATGGAAGCAGCTCTGAGCTGAGTGCTGAAGGGTGGTTGGCATTTGGGCACCTGTGGGGATTGTGTGTATTAGCCCAGCTCCTGGTATTGATGATTTTGGTTTCTTTTGTTATTTCCCCTGGCATTAGATTCTGTTTGGCATTTGTCAATAAACTCAGGTACCCTGGAGTACTGCCAGGATCAGTTGCTCAAAAGTAATGAGACCAACCAAAACAAATCAGGGGAGATTGAAAAAAGATAATAATTTTAACGTTTTTGTTTGCCTTCTGGCTCCTGGACCTTTCTTCTTTTGTGTTTCAAATTTTCCTCTGAAGCCACAGAGCCTGGAAACTTTCTAGTTTAGAAACACGTACATAATTCATTCTCTTGAGACTAAGACTGCAGCTTCTCAAGTCGACCAACTACAGCTTTAATAAAGGCATTAAATTACCTAAGACATACTCTATAATCAAGAAGGTTGTATTTAAAAACTTATTTTGGTTCTGTGTTCCCAAGCACTGCTTCTGTGATTACCTTGTAATGCTCAGAATACTCTAACTCATTCCTATAAGTTTGTACTGGCAAGAAATTCCAGTCAGAGATTGAAATTACTCTTAACAAAACCAAACCAAACCAGCAAGTTAGTCTGCTCCTCAAAGAGCTCTTGTCTTCAGTGTAAGATAATAGATAACACAGGAATACAGACAAGTGTAATACTGTGGTGGGACAGCATTAGAAGTAAGCTGCAGCTTGAAACTTGGGGAGCAATTAAGCACTGAAACAATCTTAAAAAAAAAAAAAAGCCAAAAAAAATCAACACAGTAAGTTCTGAAGTCTTGATTTCTTTAATGTTGAGTACCTTTCTGAATGAGGTGAAAACTGGTTTTAAGGCTTTGTAGGGAGGTAACTACGAAGTGTAATGACTCATGCTCATCATGTCAGTAAGTGTTATCCAACTGTTTATTCTGGCATGAAAACCTGTTACTTTTTGTTGATACTGTAAGGGTGGAAAACCTAAGAAAACCTGAGGTTCCTTTCCCTGGAACATAGTGAGTTTCAGCAGCCTTTTGGAGCTGTAACAAGGTTTTCCTTGATGTAGTGAACTGTTCACAGACCTCTAGCTATCAAGGATGCTGGTGGTTGAGTGAAGTAGTTAATTTTTGATGAAAATTAGAATTAGCAGAATCTGTTTTCTACTCCATGCATTAATATGTCTGTCAAGCAAATGGAAATACAGTTTAAGGAGCATCTAGTTTGTAAATGGATAAGGATTTCAGACCTGGATTAGAGAATCTATATAAACTATGCAGCCAAGGCAAAGACTGCTCTGTCGGAGGTGTAGTGTGTGGTTCTGCATAACAGGTGAACTGAAAATGATGAGTATGACAGGAGCTATATTTAAACGAGCCAAGTTGAAAGCAGTGCAAGAATAGAGGAAAATGATATACACATATCATGGTGAATTCTGTCCTCTGCAAATCTATTTCTTTGTCACAAGCAAAAAATTGCTGCAATGGAACATGAGGAACTAACTTCTGTGACTGAATGAGTTCAAACAACAGTCTGAGTTTGGCAAAGGTACATGCCTTGTGGCACATGAAAGGGAAAGGGACAAATGTGTTATAGAAAAAAAAATGAGAAGAAGAAAAGTTTCATTTTCCTGGACTTCAGAAGAACTTTTCTTTGTGTAGAAGGAAACTTCAAGATCACAATTTCCAGTGGTTTAGGTCAACACAGTCATTTCTGAGCAAGAATTTGTCATGAAAGGTCAAAGTTGGGATTAATAATGCTGTAAATGGGTCTTTATTCAAGTTTCTGCATTTTTTTCCAACAGTTTTACATATATTTTGGAGTTAGAGCTACATTTGGTATAAAGGACTAGGACAGTATAGGGCAAGCGTCATTGTTCTGTACGATGCTAACCAGGCTACACCAAAGTGGCATGAAGATCACATGCTCCCAGGTCTCTGGTACCAAGAAATATTAAGGTAATTATAGTTTAGAGTGTGTTCAGATCAGAGGAGCACCCCACAAAGGCTCTGTTATCCTTTTATTCTTGAGGGAAAGTCCTGGTGTTACCAATGTCAGCGTCAGTCCTGTCACTTCAGGCAAAGACCGCCTTCCATTGTTTAACTTGTCTGTCTGTGCTGGGGTCTGCCCAGCATCCCTGAACCAATTCTGTGCTGAGTAAATCTCTGTTTATTTGCATCATAACCCTTCATCCTACAGATAGATAAGTGCAGGAGGAACTTAAGTTTTACCTCGTGATATTTCCGAGATGACCTGTGTATTTCAAATCATGTTCCGAGGTGTAGTCTTTTAGGGGGGGTGTATAATAAATGGCATGTTTTTATTTAGGGAGTTTTCACTGTCATTGAACTCTAGGCTTAAAAGCACTCTATGCTTAAAATAGTAAATTTCCTTTTTTTTGAAATTTGATATAAAAGTTGAAATGCACTGGGTTTTTTTGTACTTCCAGGCACCAGTAATCTCAGTAAAGATTTTTTGCTCAATGCTATGTGGATCTTCTGTCTGTCCTTGTTACATCAGATTTTCACGAGGGTCACTCGGGTTGGTCTCCACTCTCATCCTTTCAGTGAACATCTTTACTGCATGCCAGTTTTTAGCCCTAAACTTCCTACATATGGAGAAAAACTGAGAAAAATGATGCCTTTTTTTCTTACCACTCGAGAAGCCCCTGTTGATACAGGCAGTACGGTGCATGTTAGCATTGTATCAGAAGAAGCTGCATTTCTCCTAAGTAGTGCTTTGTTACGAAGTTCATTTGACTGTAAATATTTTGCATGCTTAACTACCTGCTGGTGAATTTTTCTATGCCAAGGTAATGTGTCAGGAGCTAGCAGAGCATAGTAAGTTAATTACTTGTGTGCATACTGTGAAGGAAAAGCAAACAGCAAGGCACCAGTGATACGAAGAATGAGACTTCATTTCAGTCACCAGAGATTGTGTTGTTAATGAATCCACTCGATCAGCAGGGAATTGGTAATATAGATAAGACCAGGTATGGCTGAGTACTGATATGAAGATTAGTCCCTCAACCAAAACATTGCTTTTAGTGAGGGTTTGCTAATATTAAATAGTTTTTCAAAAGCACCGGTGAGCTAGAATAACAGCCTGAATAATTATGGCTGTCTCAAAAAGACATGATCATCATCATCATCTAATATGCTCTGCAGACACCATATAAATCCAGTATCTTACAGATTTCACATAAGTGATACACTCCAGATTCCATTTTATGGTATATGTCACCATGGGCTGCCCATGACTAAACAGCACAGGGAGGCATGTTCAAAGCTGCCTGCTTCATTGCATCAGGTGGGCAGCACTGTGTGAGAACACCTGCCTTGCTCCTGAGGTGGTGGTAGGTGAAGATGCTCCTGTCGGAGGGCGTGGACAGGGCAGCTGTGTGAGCTGCAGGCAGAGTAGTGAAGGGACAGGTGATGCTTTTATCTTGCCCTGGGGAAGATTCATCCCCGTGAGAAGTTGTGGCCTGAAGCCTGCAAGCTGCCCTCTGGGGTGACCGTCCGTAAATGAAATGTTTATACACTGCTGGAAGAAAGAACATTTATCCCAGCATATTTATTTTTGTTTGGTTGTGGGGTTTTTTTGTTTGTTTGGTTGGGTTTTTTCTAATTGTTGTTTGGGTTTTGTTTTGTTTTGGTTGGTTGGGTTGGGTGTTTTTTCACCTTTTGTTTAACTTGCAGTTTTAGTGTGCACTATTGGTACTGTGGGAGTGAATCTCCTGCAGCGCTTACCCCAGCTCCATCTATAACAGCAGTCGCTTTGCTGCCAGCTCTCTGCAGCAGCTGGTTTTTCCCCACAGCAGCTGCTCAGCTGTTTGAATGCAGGTTACCAGCGGCAGGGCAGTGCCAGTGGGAGGAAAGAGGCTCTGCCTGTCCTGGCTGGGCAAGACTGCAGGGCCAGGGAACAGAGGGTCAGGAGGCAGCTCCAGACAGTGCTTTCCTCCAACCTAAACACACTTCTAAGCAAGAAGGGTGCGATGGAATAAGATTGACCTTAGGAACATTAGGTCCTTTTCATGACTGTGGTTTGTTGATGTTTGTTGGGTTTTGATTTGTTTCTGGTTTTTTGTGTGGTTTTGGTTTCTTTTTTTTTTTTTAAACTCTGGACTCTCCTAATGGGAAAACTAAAGCTGGTTTTGAATAGTTTAAGCCATTTAGTGTAAAATACTGGAAATGGTAGATACATAACAGAAATGAGAAAAACGGTTATAAATGTTCCCTGTCGGCTACAGGAGCAGTGCTGTCTGCTAGAGCACCTCAGGCTGGATGCTGTGGCTGCTTATTGTCTTTCTATTTATTCCTACTCCTGATGCTCTTAAATTAATGGCAGAAACATAGACTGAATGTTAATGGAAGTTGAGGCCAGAGTTCATGATGTGTCGTTAAGTAAAAGCTGGCAATCTCCCAGAATCTCTCCCGGGAGCTATTTTACTGGTGCATATTAGTGAAAGGGACAGCTGGATTGAGAAGGCTGTTGTAACAGGGATGCCATTAAGAACTTTGTTGGGCAAAAGTTGTTTTTTGCATAAAAAGGAAATATCATAGCTAAGCCAGTGTTTGTCAAGGTTTAATGGGTAATTTCAGGCACTGCAGTGTTGTCTGTCATATAATTAAACAATAGGGTCCTAGTATGGTGTCTGTTCTTGTCAGGTTAGGACCAGCATGAGGTACTGGAAAGCTGAAGGTGACGTGTGTTTCAGCAACAGATAATTTTATCTTCCTGCTTTTATATTTTAAGTCACCCTCTGCTTAGGACATTTCTATTTTTTTGTGAATTCTAAACCTCAGCCAAAGCAACAAGTGAAAATTATTTTTATAGCAGGTTTCTTTTGAAATCATGAGTACTTTCACTCCACCAGTGCCTCTGGATAGGCGTTATTGATATTAGCCCTCCCTCCCTTCATTCCCTTTCTCTATTGCTCTGTGCTCTCTGTGGGTGTTTTATTAACCTGCATCCTGCCAAAATTCAATAAAAATATACAATTTTTTTCCTTTCATTCTTCTTTCTTTTCTCTCTCTTTTTTTTTTTTTTTTTTTTTTTTTTTTTTTTAAGTTGGTTTCCAGACACACAGCTTGGGGGGAGGTCTTTTTGTTTAGTTTTGTGGCACAAGGGGGGATAGAGAAAAGGGTATTTTTGTTTTTGGG
>JAAGNO010020655.1:0-21598 GCA_033439905.1 Ceryle rudis | reverse complement strand
CAAAATTACATAAAAAATTCCAATTTTTTTCTTTTTTTCTTTCTTTCTTTTTTCCCTCTTTTTTTTTTTTTTTTTTTTTTTTTTTTTTTTTAACGCTGGCTTCCAGAAACAGAGCTCTGGGGAAGGCTCCTTTGGTTAGTTATGAGGAACAGATGGGAATCAAGAAAAGGTACTTTCTGTTCCTGTGCCCACCTAAATTGGAGGTAATTAAGTTACAGTGAGGCATCATTTACGTTAGCAGTTTCTTTGGTGAAATCAAGGCTATTAAGGATAGATGTGAGAAGCAGTAGGATTAAGTCTGTGGTGCTTTGAGAAATAATTGGAACTGCGTTTTTCAAAATGTTTTTGCAGGCAGCCTGGCACTGAGGTCTGTAGCAGGACGGTTGAGTCTTGCACAGTTACTGTGCTTTTCATCTCCTCAAGTTTTGAGCAATCCTTGTAGAGGCTCTGATGAGACACGTGAACTTCTCCATTTATAAAGGAAGGGAGTGAAATGGAGCGTGTAGCTCCTGGTGGTAGGAAGGAGACAGAGAAGCAAGATGGGAATTTGAGATTTCCTGACTTAAATGTCACAGCTTATTACTGACACTGTCATTCAGTGTTCCTTTCTGAGCCACTGGGCAGGTTCAGCAGCCCAGGAGCTTTGATGCTTCAGCAGGGTCTCAGTCAAGCCCTCAAATAAGCCAAGATATCTAGTTTAAAGACTAAACACCCTCAAAAAAGGGTTCCGTAGCCCACCATACCTTTTCTTGCAGGTTTTCCTTTTGCCTCACTCTGGCAACCTGAGGTCTTGCTACCACAGTTTCAGCTCAGCAGCATCTCCCAGGCCACTGCCCGGTTTCAGCTTGGGCTGGCTTCTATAGGGGCCGTCATCCACAAGCTGGTGGTAAGGTCACAGGCACAGAGCAACAAGATCCAAATTCAGATACTCTTCCTTCCTCTTCTTTCAACAAAGTCATCTTGAAGCCTCTGGGCCTCCATCTACATCTAACAACTCTTGGGTGAGAAAGTTTCCTGCACAGTTTCTCCCTCCTCTTTCCTCGCTCTTATTTTCTCAGAGCTTTATTCAGGCTGTGCTTTCTCCTTGGAGCAGCCCAGATGGAACCATGGTTTACATCAGCATTATATATGCTCCTTCTTCATCTGTTTAATTCCATGAAACAACAGAGTTATTCCTTCTTTTTTCTTTGCTCTTTGGAAGAATTGGCCTTTTCTCTTATGTCCTGTGGGAAGGTTGATCGCCTTTCTGTTGTGCTAGTGGGTTATGCAGCTCGGGGAGATTGCTTGGGAGAAGAGAGCATGAAGCAAGGTTGTTACAAATAGGGAAGGTCAGCCCAGGAGGACTGTGTGTTTTCAGATTTAGAATGCTTAGTGTTGGGTTGCTTGCAGCAGCTCTGTCTTAGATTGTTTGGTTGTAAGCTTTTCAAGACAGCAGCTGTTTGCTTCTCTGTGCATGGAAGAATGGACCCCTTCTGCACTGTTTTGATGCTAGAGCAGTATACCTATTTCTTTTATCAAGATCATTACACAGCTATTACGCTGCAAAGAAAAAAAAAAAAAAAAAAAAGACATTGAGCAAGAGAGACACCATTTCACAAAGGAAGTTGTCCTGGACATGACCTGTCCACAGCACCTGTCCCCTGTCCAAGGCAGCCATTACTGAAATGTGTGTCTTCCTCCTAGCAATGCAATGTGCTGTCATTGAGCTACTGCATTGATTCATAATACATCTTCATTCAGTAATTTCGATTAGGATTTATACTTTTTTAAATTATATTTAAGAAAAAATCTATTTTTATGTCTGTCCTTAGCCTTCGTGAAGCTTTGCTGGTATAGGAATAAGATAGTTAATTTACAATGTCTTCGTATAAATTAATCTCCAGTTTTCTCCTTATATTGTAAGTTATCACCTCGTTTATTATATTCCGCTCAGGGGTGAGTATTTTTAAAAAGGCCTCAGACAGCTATGAAATGGATGGTGTGAGATGTCAGAGGCATATATTATAAATGGAGAAAATTATAAAAAATTGAGGCTGGAGATGTGTATTGTCTCAGTCACCTTCTACCATCGTGCACCTTCTAGATCACAATTTATCCTCTCCCTCAGTGAGTTCTGCAAAATAATTTCATTGATACTGTTGTGTTCTGTGCTCAGTAAAAATATTTTTGAAATATTAGTGTACAAAACTCAACAGCTCATTAGTTGTGTCTATCAAGAGTTTACTGTGTGAGACACCCCTTAAAAACCCCCAAGCTATTTTGCCAGCACAGCTAAACTTAATACCATTTTCACTTTTCTGTGGTGGTAAATTTTTCATCTCACAAATGCTAAAACTTGAAATGTCGATGGAAGAAGCTTGGTTTTAGTAATTACACTTACTCCACTTTATCGTGAACTTCCTGCAACATTTGTCGTAATGTCCTGGTGTTTCCCGATGTTGGATATTCATCATACATTTGTGCTGCTGCTCGGTTGATAGGTCTAGTGGGAGCTTCATACAAGATTCATGATAGCTTCATACTTTTCAGAGGAACAAAATTAGGATGCAGAAGTATGTATATGTATGGGGGATGTATATGTTAACAAACCCCATTGTCTTTGTGACTGTACAGATGTTCACATGTATACTAAAGAATGCAAAGGTTTTGTAAACATATACATAAAAAAAAATTACCAAAGATAATTGAAGGTTAGACAGTTTAGTTAAAGAGCCCAGCAATAGTTCTAGCATCTGTGGATATGAAAATTTAATCAGAACATACACCTCACTCTGTGTTCAGATTTAAAAGCTGCAGACATTATAGGACAGTTTATATTTAGGAGCATGGTTTAAAGCCTTTCTTTCTCTCATTGCATCTGTCACATTTTGGCAGTGAGGCAGTATCACTGACAAAATCAGTTTTGAAGATTAGCGTTGCTTTTACAGCCCCATGGCTGGGCATTTCTGTAGGTGTGGTGGCATCGGTGCAGAAAGTTGTTGGTGTTTCTGATGTTGCTGCTAGCAGCTGCTCAAAGGTTATCTAAATCCAAACCCTTTTTGTTCCATCTTCCTGTATTTGTGTTTGTTCCAACAACTGCCGGTTAAGATATCCCTTATCAGGGATTGTTCTTGGGGAAAATTTCTTTCAGTTCTCAAAAAAGCTGTCCTTTGCTGTTTATGACTCTCACATGTCTTACACACGCTTTTCTGTACCGAGCTTGCAGGCTGGATGATGCTTAGACTTGTTTGGGTCTCAGCAAGCTGTTCAGGATCTTCCTCTTGGTATTTGGTCTCATTTTTTGAGCAGTAATTGGAATTTTCTGCAAGCATGATTGTCTCATGTTAAACAGAGTGATGACAGAGAATAATAAAATGAAAAGTCATTTTCCCTCAGGGTAGGAAATCCTGAAATCTTTGTTCAAAACAGCACTGTGAACTCTCAACTACAGGCTCCCCTTCTCTGTCTCTTTGATTTTGGTATGCCATCATTTTAGAGCAAGACGGTATAATTTCAGCAACTTTTCCCCCTAATAGAATGATTCAATAACTTGATTGCCTTCTCTGCAATGGGAAGGCCCCTGAAAGATGCCACTGACTTTTGTCAAGGGATTTTCATACCCTTATCTCTGCAGGTAAATCACTCAGCAAGAGATACATCACTCAAATCATTCTTTTCTCTATTCTAAGATCAGTCTTCAGGCTTCGTCCTACAGTATTCACTTTATTTCTTCGTTGTAGGAGGGAACTAGAGGTGACAGCAGAGGGTGAAAGGATGCTGAATTTACCACTGATCTGGATTTGCAGTATGAGCCTTGCCTTCTGTCATAACTCACGTGGCACAAGCACCTTCCTTTGGTGTCATCCTGGAGTAACTGATAGAGTTGCTTTTAAATGACAAAAAGTGATGGTGAAGTCTTAGTTTATAGCATCAGGTAAAAGTATGAATCGTTTTGTTCCAGGTAAACAGAGAGAAGCCCCGGGCCCGAACTATCTTAAAATGCTTTCACTTCTGTAGTGAATTTCACTGATACTTGATTGTTTCAAACATTTTTTCCTGTGTGAAAATTCGGCCCTCTATTGAAGTCGATTGCTTTGTAGCTGAGCAGGTGCACCACTTCCTTGCTCTTTCTCATTGTGAAAAAAGAACCATTTTTGTTTACTGATGGTGACATTTCAGTGTTACTTTAGATTTGGCTTGTGGTGGAGCAGTTCATGTATGACAGGGACTCAGAGGCAGAGCTTCACATCTTTAATATTGCTTGGCTGAATGCTGAGATGGTTGGGCAGGTCATAGCTGCCAGCCTGTGCAAAGTGAAGCCTCCCAGTTTATCCAGAACCTGTAAAACTTGCAGTGTTTCTTCCCTGCTGTGGTCCTTTAAGCAAGCTATCTATCCAGAACTGTGTGAGCAAAGGTTGGGAGGTTTTTGTGTGAAGAGGAAATGCTATTTCATTCCATCCATCCTTAAGAACTGGTTGGATTTTGCCATAACAGAAGCTTGGAATTTTCACTTTAATACCCACTTGCACTTGTGCTGAATAGCATGGTACTGTCACATATCTGAAATAACATGACACTTTTGGAAATTCTATGTCAGAGGCTGTCCCTCACTGACTTTCAAGTGATACCTGGTTTTGAACCCTTTCTGATTTTGTTTCTTGTGCTTTAAGTGGGAAGGAAGCCTGTGGTAAATGCTAGAGGCAACCAGCTTAATTGGCATCACTAACGTACTCAAACAAATACCACTGCCATCCAAGAAGATACCACGCCACTGTTTAGCAGGTTTTTTGACATATCTTTGGTGAGGTGGTTCCACATCCCTCCAACTAAGCAAGAAAAGAACCTTTCCTACTTTACATGAACTGTATCTGAATGTTCTGTAAAGGTGTAGGTGATACACACCAGTCTTTGTCAGAGTAGTTGATACATTAATTGGAAAATGCTTAAAATCAAGAAAATGACACTGTTTTTAATGAGAGATGTTTCAAAACAAACCACAGATTGTGGAAGAAAAATAAATATATTTGATTTTTTTTTTGGTTGTTTTTTTTGGTTTTTTTTTTTTTTAGTCTTTATACACACTATAATTAGATTTTGGTGGAATTTGTTATTTTAATGGTTTTTCATTAATGAAGGGTGCTCATCGTTTTGGTGGTACCTTAATAAGAAGAAAAAAGTAATCTTGGATTCTATTTATAAAGAACAGGCTGTGTATTAGAAACCTATTAAAGATATTGCAGTCATTGACAAAAAGGTTTTGTATGAGAAAAGAATTCAGCATCAATCTAGGAAGCATCAAGAAAATTCAGATGAGGATGAGTGATAATATCTTTGACATTGTGTTGTTTGAAACGTCACATGTAAGAAGCCATGGTGTGGCTGGGGAAGAAAACATCCTGCAGCAGCTGGGAGAGGGTGGCCTTCTCTCTGCAAGGCTCAGGGGATTGCTGTGTCCAAATGCCCTTTCTTCACTGCTTTCCTTAGCCCCTATCCCATCCCTCCGGCTTTCTCCAGTCTCTGTCTCTTGCTGTCATGCATTTGGTTGCCCAGGGAGATAAATCCAGCCCTCCTTCCCCAGTTCCTGCACTTAGTTGTTGGACCCAAGCACATGATTTCCTGGAGGCAGGACACTGACTTAAGGTTTGGCATCTTCAGATACTTATCAGTCCATTCTGTTTCTGTGCTGCTTTTGCATCAAGTACTCCAGCTCCAGGGTGGAGCTGTCTGATAGTTACCCTTTGCTTGCCAGTTGTCCCACCACTGCAGTGGAAATGTGTATTCATTATTAACACAGGTGAGGGCTCTTAACTTGCTTGGGTTTTTGAAAAATCTAATTATTTGTCAGCCCTTAAAAGGCGCATTCAAATTAATTCCTAATTTTATTTGACTAAAGCCACAATGCTTACTGTTGGAAAAATGAAATACAAATAGCCATAAGTTACTCTATTTCAGATAGGTAAATGTCACACACAGAATGAAGGTTGTTGATTTTTTTTTTTTTCTTTTTTACTAGCTTTAAGTGAAACAGAGTCTTTATTTAGTGTCATGTTTTTATTTAAAAGCATTTATTTAAAGTTCTAAAAAACAAAGAATTCAATAAAGCAAGACAGGTGTAACTGCAAATGATTAATGATATAATTCTCAGTACTTTATAAGTGTCTAACGCTGAAGAGATTTATACAGTGCAGAATGGCAATTGTGCTTTGATGGAAGGAATAGGTAATCAATACCTGCAAGCTTAGAAAAAGTGTTCTATTTCCTTCTCTAATGATATAGGGTTTTTTGCAAGGCAAGGATGTCTGGAGCATGAGACACTTGGAAGAAGAATTAATTTGAAATTTGTAGTGGAAGATCAGTTTCAATTAAAACTGCACTTGAATGTCTGTGGCAAAAAAGCAAGCAGTTAGGCCTAAGCCTTCTGATGGCTACCAGTGAATAACCGTATCCCACTGCACTATTCTTGATTACATTTTGTAGGTTATTGAGCTTATTTTTTTCTGGATAGAGGGTATAATTTATTTACTTTGGTCTCAAACTCAGAAATAAAAAATTTCTTCTCATCCCTCCAGCCTACCTTCGCCTTTTCACACTAATTGTTAAAGGTGGGATAGCCCCAGTTCGGTGCTGCTAGGAATGAAGATGTTAGGGTCGTGGCCTCTATTTCTGTCTAGAATTGCTGCCATAATGGTGTAGGTCATACCACATGTAATAATTTGCATATCAAAAACTTCTGAAAGAAATTAATGGAAAACCTAGCCGTTTATGAAATTCTCTGCTGATTTTAACTAGCAGGTCTTGAACCTCTAAATCAGAGCTCAGCCTTATGACTGTAATTTGGAATGTCAGGACTTGGAGACACAGCACCAGCACTAAGTTGAGGTTTTGAATTGCTGAGAAAGTTTCATTGCATTGGATTTTTCTTTAATAATTCAACACCAGTATGGAAACATTTTACACATGAAAACTAATACTATCACATGAAGAAAGCAGATATCGCTAGGCTTTTTTAAAAATAAAAAAAATATAGATTTAGAGTCAAGAGAAGTTACTGTATTTGCAGAAAGACATGTCATGCTATTAAATTAATCTAAACAAGCTTAATTAATTAAAAAAAAAACCCAACAAAACTAAATAAACAATGAAACAGACTCAATGAATGTTTTTTTAAAATGACATTTCATTGAGAGTCAGTCCTGGTAGTTAAGTCGCTTGAGGTTTTAATTCAACATGTTGGTTTGTTTACCCTGACGGTTTATTTTATTCATTTTGACAAGACAGTTTTCACTGCGAACTGGTTGAGAGGTGACTATACTTTAAAAAAAAAAAAAAAAACAACCAAACTCTGTGACAAGTTGCATGGAAGGAACCCTACAGTCCCAGTTAAAATAAATCTGCATACTCAAAAAAAAAAAAACCCAAATCTCCCCATTGACACCAAAATACTTAAAAGAAAATTTGAGTGTATAGCTCCTTTTGAATGCACAGCTGTAACCACTGCGATAGCCTCTGTGAGCGGAGTGCTTTGAAAAGCTCCCCCCATGTTTATAACAAAGCCAAAAAACAAGAGCTGGCATGTTTGATGATTATGTGTAGTGCTAAACATTTTAAAGCAAATCCCCAGATTTCAAGGAGTACATGCAAGGTTATATTAAAAATAAATCTGAAATGCCAATTAATTCACTGCAAACAAATTACTAAGAGCATCCTAATTCTGGAAAAATATCTGTGTTTGAGTGGAACACATTTGGTTTCCCCATGTAGGATTTTTAATAATTCTGTTCTCCTCAGTTGTGGTACATTGGGAAATTAACTGGAAGTGGCTTTTGCTGACAATACAGGTTGAACCATGAGATAAACGAAACTGATTTTTAACCTGGGCAGATGATGTAAATGATTTTCAAAGGATGTTGCAATTTTGCCTAATTTTAGTTGAAACTAAAACACTTTCTTGTTGTTTTGGTTAGCATACAGGATTTGTGTGCGGTGAGTGTAGCACAAAATCTTGGTATTGATTAAGTGTCCTGCATTAGCCCATGGGAAGATAGCAAGAATGCATTTTACAACTAGGCAGATTAAAACCCAGGGGCCAAAGAAACTGGCCTTCGTAACTGCTGGGTTGGGATGGCACTAATTGAATTTACATATGCTGCTCAGATGCAAGGGTAGTAAATGTATATTGGTGCATCATTTACTGCTGTCTGCCTATTGAACTGTCATGCTGACTATGTAGTTTGGTGGTACGATAAAGGTATGACATCAGAGGTCTCGGGCAAGCAGAGTTCAGCCCTGGGTTGTAACTTAGTTTTGGTAGATGAGCTTGGGCAAAATGCTTCCCTTCTCAGGCCATCAATTTCTCCATCTTTACATGAGAATAATGTTACTGATCCCTGATGTAAAGTATTCCAAGAACTGAGCGAAAAGAGCTTTACAGGAATTCTGTGCTGCTATTTCAAGAGCCTAAACCGCTGTTTGCACTCATAGGGATATAATCTCTTAGTCTCTGTTAATACATAATACAAAATACAAAATCATTTGAGAGCTGGAAGGGGAGGTCATAAGAAAATTTGAAATTCACTGGAGATTCCCCTGAGTGTGCTGCTGAGGGTCCCTGGTGTTATAGTGCATCTAGAACTGGTATATGGTGGGGATGACAAGGTGTTTGCCTGGAAACTTTTATTTTTACTTTTTATTTTTTGTTTGTGGAGAACCTTGCAGAATAGTCAGGGTCAGTTAGGCTTATGGCAGACAACCTCTGGCAGATTTAGTGGTGGTTTGTAATACTACCTCTTGCAGTTAGTATCCACTGCATAAGACACTGCTGCTTTTTTTTCTCTCAACAGCAGGGATGGTGCAATTCTGTTGTGAAATTTAGTTAAATAATTTGTGGGTTGAGTATAGACCAAAAAGTTATCCAGAGCTGACAAAAGATCTGGAACAGGAGCAGGATGCACTCCTCCTCATGTTCCTTGAGAGTTGGGTGGACAGCTGTGATAAGTGAGTATCTTAAATTACTAAAAAAATAGTTTAAAGTGTTCTGCTGAGCCTGTGAGAACCCTGGCATGCTGGGCATGGAGGCTGGTGTCATTTCTCATTACAGCTGTAGCATGCTTTTCTCTTGCTGACCTCAAATGGTGGCTAGTGATGAACTCACAAAACAGAGAGGCTTGTATTTGCTTTCCAGAAATTAAACTACTTCCTGATTTTTTTTTATTTTTTTAATAAAAAAAGAGTAGAAGGGTGTGTAGGGGAGGAGAGATGACAGTATTGGGCTCTATGTCTGCTTTTGGCTAGCTGATGGCTCTGATGTGTCCAGGTACAGCCAAGTATGCTGTATTCTATGATTCTATGCAGGACAGTCTTGGAGCCTGTCAGTCCTTGGAGCTTCTCATTAATTGCTAACATTTGACTTGAGTTGTTTTGAGAGAGTAGTTTACATCAGGTGAGAACAGGCTGTGCTAATAAGGAACATGGAAAACTCATGTAAGAAGAGCAGCAAAAGAAGGTTATAGTATTTTCCTGACGGGTCATTGTCCTCTTTACTTCCTCCATCAAGAGTATTTTATTTTTTTTCTCCCTTTGTTCTTTTCTTTAAATTTACTAATGTGCATTTAGCTTAATTCATTCTTTTTATCTATTCTTGCTTCAAAAACTCCAAAAGAAGTGAGATCATTAATAAAGATCATATTATCTAAGCAGAGTATTGCATGAACACGGGTTAATGGGTAGCTGTTACATTATTTGTCTCATGTGAACAGATAAACTATATAGTAATATATTAAGGGTGAAGCTTTAGGAAAGTTCCTGTAACACCATGCTAATTGATAACATATGCGCAAGGGGAACTTGGGAATTGTAGATAGTTTTATAGAACAGTAATTAAAAAAAAAAAAAAGCCATTGTTCATTCCTGCTAGAGGCAAAGTTGGAGTCCTGTGCAAAGCTAGTGGATTTCAATCTCCTCATAAGTTTACAAGTCAACCTCTTTCAAATGCAAGAAATTTAACGGCAGTGGAGTTACCTGGGGATCTTAAGTGCTTCACTCTCTTACTTAGAGTTATCCAGAACTATTGAGCCACTGGAATGTTAATCAATATTGGTGTTTTTTAACAGGTAACTATGGTCCCGAGCACTGGGTTACTTCCAGCGAGAAGTGTGGAGGGTCTCACCAGTCTCCCATAGACATCATAGACCATCAGGCCCATGTTGGAGATGAGTATCAAGAATTGCAGCTTGATGGTTTTGACAATGAATCTTCAAACAAGACTTGGATGAAAAACACAGGAAAAACAGGTATGTTCTTTCCTGTTTGTCTCCATAGCCTGCCTGCAGTCAATTAAAAATTCAAGCCATGTTCCACCCTCCCCCTCCTTCATTGTTCTGTTATTTGGGATTTGCTGCTTTTTTTTTTTTTTCTTCAAATATAATTTTCCAGCAGCAGCCGCCTATCTCTGCCTCTGCATTCTGTGCAAAGCTGGTTCTGCAGATTGATTTTAAGGTTGGTTTTTTTAAGGGTGGTTTGGTTTTGGCTTTTTTTAGGTTCTCAGTATAAAATAATTCTCTTGGTAGTCAGTTGTTCCTCAGAATAAAAGGCTGTATAAGAGTTTCAAGGTGTAACCTTGAATTATCAGCTTTGGGAGGCTGTAACATCTAATCCAAAAGAATGCTGAGATGCAAGGCTCAGGGGGGAAGGAAATGGGAAGTCTTAGAAATTGGAAGGTTTTAGAGAAGAGAGCGCAATAACTGCTCAAAGTAGTGGGGGCTTACTAATGTGTTTCTGATATGATTATAGCACTGTGTTCTTCACTGAACTGAATCCTTTTCTGTTCTGTCTGTTCTGGCTTTTAGAGAAAAGAACAGTCGGAGTACTGCTTATTTTTACCAAAAGAGTTCACCAAAAGGTCAAGGTTGATTTATATGCAAAGCTGCATGCATTTGATTACTCTTTAATTCTAAAAATGTAAAAAGCAGAAATTATAAGGCCACCCTCTTCATCTGACAAGGTCACATATTTTTAGGGAATTGGATTAAACCACTAATTAATTCAATTTTATTTATTGGAAGTATATTTTTATCTTTATTAACATTCGACATGCATCTCTGTAGTGCTTTATGTAACATGTCTCTAGTCAGAGGTCTGCTAGCAAAACCCAGGGCATGTACCTGCTCTGGGAGTTTGCAACACAGCTGTGCACACAGCATGACCTCAGATACACCCACTGCTTCCAGGGGACTTTGGATCTGAGCCACAACCTCCAGTCCAGCAAGTGCTTCAGATCCAGTTCCAGCAATTCAGGATCTTAGCAGGAGTTGAGAGTTACTGCCACTCAGATGAGCTGGAATGACAGGCTGCGATTCTGTTTTCTTTCACCACAAAACAAATCCAGTTAACATAAACCACCACCAAGCATAGCTTGGGGTTTTGATGCATTACTGAGGTTTTTTTCCAGCTTCACTAAGAAATGCTCCAGTTTCTTTGAAATCAGGACTTTGTTGCCCTTTGTAACACATAAGGTTCAGGCAAAGTTGAATGCTATGGAAATTTTGTGCTTAATTAACCGATTTATGTTATGCACCCTGCCCTTTTGGTCACAGAGGGGTATTTGTGGTAACCAGCAATAAATCTAATTAGAAATACCACCCAAAAAAAAAGTGATAGTGCTGTTCTTCTAAGAAAGATGCTAATACTGTCCTGGATGTGTAATAGGAACATATTGCTGCACATGTAATAGGAAACCATGTTGAACCAAAATGTGCCAGTAAATTCTTCAGTCTCCGTGCAGTTGGCAATGAAAGCTGTATCTTCTCTCTTCTCTGCTGGTTGATTTTAGCACTGCTGCTGTATTTGATTTCCTCACCCATTGTGGTATGGATTTTTGCTGACAAGTTACTGCTTTGCAGAGCAACAGTTACTGTCACTTTTCTTGGTAACTTACGGCCTTTTACTGGTAACGTGAAGACTCTTTTTGCCTTTCTGTCGTCCCTGATTTCTTCTGCTGAGCTCTTAACTCCTCCTTTATTTTGTCAAGTCCTCTTCCTTTTCTTGGTTTTCTGACCTTCTGAAGAAACTTGCCTGGGATTGGTTTTTAAGGTGGTAAGTAGTAGAACAGCAAACCAAGTAGGTTGTTTTGGCTTGTGGGTAGAACACAGAGGCAGGTTGTGCCATAAATTGTGATTAATTTTGGCAGCAGAGTCTTGGAGCAGATGGCCATATGAGACCTTCATATTGCAGACTGACAGAGACAGTAAACTAAATATCTGTTTAAGCAATGGTGATGGATGTAGAGGGCATTTCTCAGCAATTAATGACTGGTTAAAAGAGACAGGGGTCCAAGACAAGGCCAAAGGCCCTTAGTCCTGACGCTCATTAACCAGCAGGAAATGTGTTACTTAGGTTATTGTTATTGCTATTGGACCTAGTAATTTTTTTTTTTAGGATAGAACAATTAGTTATTTTTATGCTCTGAAATGCTAAAAGGTTAAAAAGTTATTGCTCTTTTGATTTATTCTGCTCTTTCTTGTTTCTCACAGCCCCGCCGTATCTGGTAAAGGGCAGACAATGTACAGAAAATAGCGTTTCATTCAGAAAATGGAAATGACTTCATTAAGCCCCTGTCTTGACTAGAAATGCTTTTGTGCATGATTACCCTGGCAAAGGCAGTAACGTGGGTTCAATTTCATCACCACAGTAGCTAGTTCTCAAGTGATAAAGATCACTTCGAGAGTATAAGCACATTTCATAGCTGTAGTTGCATTAGTTGTTGTCATTTATGCCACCTTATAATCGTTAGCTGGTGTCAGCTGGGCCTGAGACTGACAAGGCTTCTTCAAGCCCAACCTGCCCTGTGGGAAGAGTTGCCCCTGGGAGCAGTACCCTCACCAGAATTACACAGGCATTGCTACTTTACCCCTTTTTAGGTCACTGAGAACTTTAAGTACTTTTCCTACTTGATGTACATCACTCTGACTGGTCCTGACCATCAGAGCCATTCTGTTAAGGCAGAGGAAGAGCTGCTTTGTATCCAGGTGTATGTTTTGCTCTCACAAGGGTGATGGCCATAGAGCTCCAGCTGTGATCCTGCAAATGGCATCATGCAATTGTGATTCTGGTGGCTTGTGCACCACCTTCTTTGGTTTTGTAATCTCAATTATATAGTATTTTAAATCAGTGGGCTCTGGGGGTTGATTCATTGCTGTGCACTACAGAAATTATTGGATAAAAGCAGTGGCTCTCAAAGCCTGGTAAGGTGGTGTTTGATTGTTCCCATCCTGAATGCTAGAGATCAAATGGAAGGGACAGAAGCCCCCAGACCACTGGCAGCAAGGGGATGATGCTAAGATAGGAAGGTGATGGGAGCATGTGTTGTACAGCTCAGCAGTGTAAGAAACACTGTAAAATGAACAATTAGATGAACATTTCAGATTGTACATCCTCCTAATTATCCTTTTAATTATTCATCTAAAACAAGTAAAATGACCCCTGACAGAGCCATAAATGATTTAGGAACTATCAAATATTTATTAGATGCAACTGAATCCCCACAGAGGTTTTTAACAGATGCACACGAATCTGCTTTCCTGTATTGCTTATCTCCTACCATTTTATCTATGGAATTTATAACCAATTGAGTGAGATTTTCAGTATTTAAAATACTGCTGAGCTCATTCAGAATTTTTTAAGGGAGGAAGAGAGAAGTGGTGCTTTCAGCCTCTTAGGTTTCACAGATGTGGTGTAAGAAGCCAGCGACCACTAGTAGTACCCTGACACAGGCAGTAGTATCCTGTAACCAGTCCTGCAGCACCCATCTTTCTACAGAAACACTTGGCTGCAAAGGTTGTGCCGGCAGAACTAGAAATCATGGATAAAAATAACCCTGTGATGTCACTGGCACAACTTAGAAACATCTGAAGATCTCATGCAATTTAACTTTTAGATGGTTTTAACCTAAACAATTTAAAGTTGAGAACTGTCTAAATTGCACAGTTGGACCTGAGATGAGGCTGCTGTAGCCAACTCTAATTGTCCATACTGATGGAAGGGCAGCCCTGATGCAGCAGAAAGCCTGGCCTCCAGCAGAGCCTGCCACTGATTCAGCAGTGGAGGAATAACTTCTGTTTCACAACTATTTTGGGTTTTTTTCAGCAGTGAATAAAATCCTCCCTCTTGCATAATAAAATTTGATTTATATTAATATTCCCATTGTGATGACACAGTTGGCTTGAGAAAACAGAGAAATCCTTGTGGGTTATGCTGTTCCCATTTAAAAAAAAAAAAAAAATCCCCAAAACTTTTAATCATAGGATTGTGGGCACAGCAAGTGGTGGGCTACAATGGCTTTTAGAAAAGAAAAATTATAGTTCTGTTTTTAAACAACAGTTTTGTAAGGAATGAGAAGAAGGATTTTCATAAGGAGTAATTTTTAGGAATCGTGCATATTGAAAATGGGAAATGCTAGAAAAGCAGGTAATCTTGTAGTGAGAGCGGAAGGCAGAAATTTTTTGAAACCTTGTTTCAGTTCTTGTTTGGACGAGCCGTCCTCTGTAACATGTAACAGCTTCCACCATACAATTTTGCCCTCTGTTTGTGTGTACTACTTTTATTGTTACAAAAAATACAAAGGATTTTGAAAATGAAAAGAAAATACAAAGAAAATCCTTTTGACCCTTATTGAATCACATAATAATAATGCCAGAGTTACTGTAATAAACCCCATTTATTATGGAGGTTGTGCCCTAAGTGCCCAACAGTGTACGCTCGTGGTGAAGAAGGCCAATGGCATCCTGGGATGCCTTAAGAAGAATGTGGCCAGCAGCTAGGGAGGTTCTTCTCCCCCTTTACTCTGTGCTGATGAGGCCTCAACTGGAGTACTGTGTCCATTTCTGGGCTCCCCGGTTCAAGAAGGACAAGGAACTACTGGGGAGGGTCCAGTGCAGGGCCACTAAGATGATTAAGGGCCTGGAGCACCTACCATATGAGGAAAGGCTGAGAGAGCTGGTTCTGTTTAGCTTGGAGAAAAGGAGGCTGAGGGCAGATCTTATCATTGCTTATAAATAACTAAAGGGTGGGTGTCAGGAAGATGGTGCCAGGCTCTTCTCAGTGGTGTACAGTGACAGGACTATGGGCAGTGGCCATAAACTGGAAAACAGGAGGTTCAACCTTAGCATAAGGAAATACTTCTTCATTGTGAGGGTGACAGAGCACTGGAACAGGCTGCCCAGAGAGGTTGTGGAGTCTCCTCCTCTAGAGACTTTCAGAAGTCACCTGGACTTGTTCCTGTGTGATCTACTCTAAGCAATCCTGCTCTGGCACAGGGGGGTTGGACTCAAAGATCTTTACAGGTCTCTTCCAACCCCTACTATTCTGTGAGGTTGTCTCATGAGTGGGTCTCAAAAATGTTACCATCACTCTCCTCACATTACAGAAAGGAGGAGCAGTGAGGCTAAGGTAAGTATCCACCAGATCCAGCAGTAGAAGTGGGACAGCACACAGGGGTTTCTCACACACACCCGCACCAAAGTAGTGCAAATCTAACAAGCAGAAGGATCCATTCTTTGCCTAACTTGTGATCTACAGACCTTCGTGAGTTTGTAAGGCCAGGGAACATAGTCAGCCATTACTCTTTTGAACCGCATTAAACAGGTTTTGGTGGAGTTTGCCATTTAAATTTTAATCCAAGTTCAATAAGAAGGGCAAAAAGTCCTTGAGAAATTTGGACTTTGAGATTTTCTGTAGTCTATGTAACTTCATAATCACTTCCATAATTAGCAAGCATTACTTGTAGACTTTTTTTTAAACCAATCCCTGTGAAAAGGGAAATGATGACCAGACATTTTATTTGCATTAGAAAAAATATTCTAATATAATGAACAAAACCTGGAAATGCTTCATTAAAACTGTGCTAAGAACATCTTTCTCCTTGTTCTGTGTGTGCAGTTGCTATCCTGCTGAAGGATGATTATTTTGTCAGTGGTGCCGGGTTGCCGGGCAGATTCAAGGCAGAGAAAGTGGAGTTTCACTGGGGTCAAAGCAACGGATCAGCTGGCTCTGAGCACAGCATCAATGGCAAGAGGTTCCCTGTTGAGGTGAGTGGAAAGACATATGCTTATGTTCTCAAAAAAAAAAAAAATCAGAATGTATTGCTGTAGTTTGAGAGGACTGTGAAATAGGGCAATGTTTCCTTCAGTGAACATATCACTTTCAAGGCCCTTCCGGCCCTCGCAGCACTCTATCTATCATCTCTTATGTGCTTTTGCAATGTCAGCTCTGAGCTCGGCTTTGCTAGCGTTGCCAGCTCTCGTGTCCCATGGGTTAAGTTGCAAACAGCCACTTTTCTCATTTCTCCCATAAGCTTTTCATGTGCAGGAGGATCTCCTTGCAAATATCCACAAAGTGACCTCGTCCTCCAAATTTTTTCCTTTCCCATGATGCTTACAAACAAATAGCAGCAGTTAGGGAGCCATCGTGCTGAGACCGCTGTCTTTGATTGGTATTGCTTCCTTGCACACGTACAGGCCCCTCTCTACCTGTATTCAGCTGCGGTCTCTTGCCTTGTACTAACAGGACATCTTCATAGATCTGTGTGCAAACACACAGGTCTGTGCCATTGCTCTGCTGGTTCAGGAGCCAGCTGGACCTGAGCCAGCCCTGCTCTGACAGCCACCCAGCTATCAGAGCAGAGCACTGGGCCACAGCAGGAGCAAGGTCTCAGCTCGGGCACAGCACCTTATGAAAGTGGCCACATTCAGCATGGGGCTGAGAGACTGTCTGCAGCTGACCTCAAGCACCTGCCTTTAGATGGGAGAGTCCCTGTGTCATGGACTGCTGTGGAGCATGGTGCGGTTGGGTCTTGGCTTGTGACTGATAGCTCTAGGTCACTCTGTTATCAGTGCAATGTTTTCTGTGTCAATAGAGTTTGTTGATACTTTTCACTCTATATTCAAGGCTTTGCATGGTGAGATAAAACAGATGTTATCTGAGGTTACCCTTTCCTGTTGGTAAGGAGATAAGCACTTTCAGAGCATGGCATGTGCATGTGAGCAGGTTATAGGGAGCTGCTCTTGCCCAGAAAGCTCATGTGTGGGCATAAATGATTCTCTTGTGAACAGGGTCTCATAGGAACTTGATTCAACCCCCAGCTTGCCATAATTCATCACATGTGGCTTCAGCCAATTCATATTTTTCAGGAGGTGGGAAGGGGCTTCCAAAGCACAAAGGGAGATTGTAACAGACTCTGGTGCATGACCAAAACCTCTTATTTTCACCTCCCTGCTCCAACAGCACCATCACACAAGAATTAGAAACTATTTTTTGTCTCCCAATTCCGAACCTGTACATTGAAGCAGAAATTTTTTATTAGCTTTTTTAATGAGCTTTTCCAACAGCTTCTGGCTGATGTAGCCATGATTGCACACGAGGGACCATATCTGAACACATGGAATAAAGGCCCAAACACTGTCATGCTGCTCTGTCTCAGTTGGCAATACTGGTATTTGTAAACCTATTTCTGGGTGACAGAAGGAACACTCAGGAAGTCTACAGAGCAAGTCAACTCCTCTTTTGAAATTTCAGGGAGCAGAGATGATAAAGGAGCCTGGGACTTCCCGTGTCGGAAATAGTATTTTCACTTCACAAACTCTTTCTTATGATATCAGGGCTATTTGTTGCTGGCTTGATGAATGGAAGCTATCTTACTTTGGAAATAAGAAATAATGTTCCTTGGTTTAAGTATTTTTCATTTTATTTTCAAATGTTTGAATACTATTTTTTTTTTTTTTAAATTTAAAATTGGGGGGGAAAAAAAAGTAGACTGCCTTTCAGAATTTAGGTCACTTGTTTATGAATGCTGTGCAAAATAAATTGCTGCACCAGATAGGTTTAGTGTTAATCCTAATAATGAAAATGTCATTTTCCAAGTGATTTGTATTCATTGCAATGACATGAACCTCTTCTCTGCCCTTCCTGGCTATGACGGCATTAGCAGAATCCCCACAACCTTTCCTTTTTACTGTTTTGTAAAGGAAGAGCAGTTTCCAAACCAAGCCTGTCCCTGTTGTGATGCTATCTACCTCCTACCCAAGATTCCCAGCTTTCAGTCGTGTGCTGGAAAAGATTTTCAGGGGTGGATTTTGAAAGGGCCAGTAGGTCTAAGGTGATGAAACAGAGTCCTTCTTGCCGATACAAGCAAAACCAATCCTCATGGTTGGGATTAGACCTCTCAAACAGTAAATGTATGTGTATGCATGGTGAAGCTTTTAATTTGTAATGCTAATTGTAGTTCAGCTTGCAACTGTCTGATGCAATCCTAATTGCCTGATTCTGGGAGTTCTGTGCCAGAAGTACTGTATTTCATTTGAGAACTGGCATTTCTAGGAAGGCTGTAGAAAGGAAAAAACAAAATCCTTTTCTATAGAAAGCAAAGCCCAAATCTGATTATTTTGAGCCTGTGGTTGTAGGTAAAACTTCAGCTAAAAGGCACACACAGGTAGTGACGTTCCAGGTCTGCAGCAGCTACACTGGTGACACAGCTGAAGGGAAACATTTTCTAATTGTACAACCAGATGTGGACTATGCAAAATCCATTAGTTCCAAAGCACATCCCAAGGGAGTGCAGATAGATCAGCTTCATCCATAGACTATGCTCTGTGCACATGAAGTTTAGATGTTTTTTCCTCTGGGAAACAAAGTGCTTGCTGGTAGTCTTTTTTTCTTGAAGAGGATGCAGAAACTAATTAGAAATGTCATATATAATACAGAGCATTATTGTTTGACCATGTTGTTTGGCTTTTATTATTACAAGTAATGTGTCAGATGGTAAGGCTGTCTGCGTTAATTGGTTTCCTTCATTGAAGCCCATCTGGATCATATTTTTTTGTGATTTATATGTTAAATTAGTTGGTAAGATATATGAGAACATCCTTTTGTTTCCTGCTTTAAAGGCATGTTGGATCAAAGGCATATTATCTTGAAGTACTTGTATGCATATGTAACATACTGTGATTCCTTTTCAAACCATGGCATATGTAATGGTATTCTTTCATTATGTGGTCCTGATTGCTTATTTATTGATTAGATTTTCCTTGGTGATACTTGAGCCTTATAAAGCCATTATAAGCTTGGCGGTCTCTGAAGCAGCATTCATGAATGGAGATGTGCATGTGCTTCAAATTTTTATCCAGAATCAGGTTCTGGTTTGATACCAGGCCTGGTCATCATTGGCCTCAAGTTTATTTTTACCTCCTTCTTGCCATTTTAGCACCATCATCTGGGGGAGGCCAGGGGGTAGTGCTGTGATGCCGAAGATTAAAGCGATACCATTAGTGTATTGTTGTGTGAGCGGAGCACGAATCCTAATGAGGATGTGGGCTCTGTGCCAGCTTAGAAAAAGTCTCTCTCCATTTTTCTTCAAGTTAAGGAAAGTTTTTTAACATGGTATTCTCTAAATTTTAATGAATTGCTGACTCTTTTGTATTTTTTTCATTGTTCTTCTCTGCTATAATTACTCAGTTCTTTCTTTTTCTTTCTGAAGTCGAAGCAGTATAAATGAAAATGCAAACGCTGGAAACCATTTAAATGTCGAAGTGACAAAATTAAAATAAAGATGATGAGCTTCCCTCAGGCCAGGAGAGAACCCAGGTTCCCCTCATTAAAGCCAAGAGGAGTAATTGCAGCACTTTAATCTCCAGTGTCAGCACAGTGGTTACCAGTCCTGCCTGCGCAGTGCTCGCAGAAGGCAGGGCACACCGTGCGGGCTGCCTGATAGGAGGGAAACCCGGCAGTCAGTGTTTCATAGGCAAGCGAACAGCTGACGTGACAGTGCTGTGCTGGCAGAGTTTGGTACCACCATCCCAGCACAACTGTGAATTTTTTTTTTTTGTGAGCTTCGTCATACTCATTTTTATGCAAAATGCTGATTATTTCTGTGAAGAGCAGAAATCAGAAGAGTGATTTTAATCATGACTGTGTTAATTTGATGTGAGATTTGGCTGTTTATGAGCTTTCTCTTTAATGGCGCTAATTGTCAGTTATAATGTGAACACCATTATACAGTAATATACAGTAATTTATTTAGTAAATGAGAATCTTATTCCAAGGACCATACTGCAATATGCCATAGAGACCTCATCCCTTTAATCTTACATGAACAAACTTGCACTGTCTAGGCCAAATTGGTAATAGGAACATCAACTTGGTTTCTGAAATAGCTAAGTGATTTTGTACCCACAAGTGCCAACATGCATGTTTTTGGAGATCTTGACATGTTCTCCATTTAAAAATTAGGAAAAAAAAAAAAAATCCAAGCAAAACCCCACAAACCATCCCAGCAGAAAATGAAGACTTAACACCCTTTCATGGTGATTAATGAGCTTTTACATTACATTGATAGATTCATTTTACTAAATTATTACTACAAAACAATCATTTGCATTAACAATTCTTGCTCTTCTTTAAGTAAGTTTCTTAGAAGACTTTCCAGGTTCTAATGGTGTCTTTGTTCTTGCTGCTACTTTGATTTTTTTTTTTTTTTTCCCCTTTGAATTTACATGCTAACTTCAGCATAGGGTAGATCTATAGCTAGTTGCTCTAATCTGAATGCTCAGATCTCCTTGCCAAAGTTTATCACTATGTGCTACTCTACCTCTTATTATATTCCTTAAATTCTGATGTTTTACATTATTACAGGCAGAAGACAATCAGTGTCATTAATGTAGGAGAAATGTGTGGTATTCTGTGCATAAAAACCTTTACTGATTAAATTGAGACTGGTTAATGTGGGTTGTTTTTTTTGTTTGTTTGTTTTGTTTTATCCTGTATGTCTTTCTGTCACACTTGGAGTCATCTACAGTATATGTCCAGCCTTTTGTCCACCTGTCGATGGCAGGGGATATTTACAGTGTTAGAACTGGGGCCTTTTCTATTCTTTAGTTTTATACTCTTGGTGCATTTTTAAGTCTGTTTACATTTAAGCACCCTTTTTGACATAAAAAGATGACTGTATCACAGTAAGCTTTCTTGATATGCCATCGAGAAGTAACACCCTATATTGCTATGTTGCAGCTGCGTTTATTATTTCTGGGATCCAGCATATCTGGTAATTGTAATTTTGCAAAGACTTCTGATGTTGACTTCAAGCAGAAGTAAAGACTAATTGTGAAACAGGGAGCCAGCATTCATTTTATTTCCTTATATTTCATTTACTAGTTGCTCTTCAAATTTTCTTGCCTCCATCTGGCAGGATGTAGCAAAGTAGAAGTCAATAAATGATGGAGGGACCTAAAGAGGACCACTGGGAATATATCACAGTGAGAGATTTTGACTGTCTGAAGTCATTTTACTCTAATATTCTCTCCAAGGACCAAACCCACACTTATAGGGGAGTACTTAGAGCTCCCAATGACTTTGATAGGGGATGTGCTGGTGAAACTCTGAATGAGGATTTGGCTCCATACTCACGCTGTCTGTGCTGTGGAGTGTCTAGGGAATTTAGTATGTGCTGCTTATGCCATCTGCATCTCTTACAGCACCTCTGACTTAATCATCCAGACAGGGAGATGACTTGGGGATTTTCACATTTAACTTTTACTTTTTTTCTCCCGCCATCCCCCCCGCCCATCCTACCCCCCCA
>JAAGNO010020654.1:41082-58176 GCA_033439905.1 Ceryle rudis | reverse complement strand
CCCTACCCCCGGTTTCAGGGATCCTAAACTGGTCCATCAGCGTTTCCTGCGGAGGAGCGTGGTGGACTCGGACCAGGAGGAACCAGCTTTTGACCTTCCCGAGTCAGAGCATCAGAGGAAAATTATCTTGCTCCCTAAAACCAGGAGGATAATTGCGGAGAGGGCAAAGGCCGGTCACGGGGCTGTGGAGAAGGTGTGCCTGGAGACTGAGCCTTCTGGAGAGCTGAAGGCAGCGCCAGCCCCTGACAGTGCCGCAGGGGCTGAAGAGCAGAAGGAAGCTGGCAAAGATGTGGAGAGGAAAGAGGCGTCGGATGCCTCTAAAGATCAGAGCAAGGCTAAGAAAGAGGAGCCTGAGGAGGAGGCTGATATGAAAGCAGTTGCCACCTCGCTGGATGGCAGGTTCCTAAAGTTTGATATTGAACTCGGGAGGGGATCCTTCAAAACGGTCTATAAGGGTCTGGACACTGAGACGTGGGTGGAAGTTGCATGGTGTGAGCTTCAGGTAAGCCGAGATGATCCTCCTGTTGTGTTTCGTGGTTTTGTTGTTCGGTTATTCCACCCCCCACCCCCCCCACCCCCGCTTTGTAAGCCTAGGACCTAAGGGCAACATGCTGGTGTCGTCTACAGAAGCTCAGCGTTAAGCAGCCTTTATAGTCACCATAGCTTAGTATCCAGTGTCTAACTATAGCGCAATATTCTCATTGGCTCTGAATCTACCACCTTATGTACACTCCTCCCAGGCTTAACCCTCTCAGCCCTGGGCTCTGACTGCCGACACTGATGATGGTAACGTAGGACCTGTCATGTTGCATAAAAAGGTCACGAGTTGTGCTCTTCAAATGCGCAGAGCAGGCCGAAAAGAGCTCAGCGGAGCTCCTCGTTTCCCCCCTACCCGCAGCTGCTTCAGAAAGCAGCCGCTTGATTTAGCAGGAGCGGAGCAGCAGCTCTATATTAAAAGGACACCGAACGTAAATGAACTTGGGAGTGCGCTTGCAGGAGTGAACTTTCTTTTTGCTACAGATATTAATGCAGTATGCTTTTATAAAGATTAAAGATCCGCCATCCCCTTACTTGCCCTTTCCCCTGCTCTGAAGTTGTGACTGTTGCCAGCTCCTTGTCAATCAAAACCTCCCAAAGTACCAGAGTGCTTTGTTTTTTTTTTTTAGGCATCATGAACCAGTGCTTCAATTAGGTCAAAGACCTGTCTATCAAAATACCCTTAAAAGGAAGATTAAAAAAAAAAAAAATGACGAGCTCTAGATCTCTTACAGTGCAATCATCCAAATGACTAAAGAGAGTGAAGGTTTAGATACTGTCTTTTGCTGGTTTGGGGTGTAGCTGTTACCCTTTTCTTAGTGATTTTTATTTTCTCATTTCTGTAAAAATGACTTTAGTATGTGCTGAACTTTTTTTGGTGAAGCTTTTAGTGTCTGTTACCTCATTTGTTAGGATCCATTTGAATGAGACCTAACTAAGACAAAAACCTAAAACAGTTTGCCTTTTTTTTCCCCCCTACTACGTAATGAACTACCCTAATTTTGGTGAGAATTGGATGGTTTAACTCTTGGTTAGAATTTAGAGTCCTTTAAACTCCCACTGGCTGACTGAGCTTTATTGCCTACAAGAGTATTTGAGAACAGCATGTAAATAATGTGTATAATAAACCCGGTCTCCTGATTGTTTATTTTTTAATGTTGGCCCAATCTGTTTGTAAATCATTCCTTGCTTCCTGGGACAGGTGGGGACAGGTGTACAGCCACATCTTTATTCCATAATGATTTCATTACACCATATAATCATCATAATTCACTGCAGCACTACTTCCTAAATAAGTATGGGGAGCACTTCTCAGTCTTCATAATTAAGCCAGTGTCCCCCTGGCTTTTTAGACAGGGATGCAGAATGTAGAGCCACAGCAGCTGGGCAAGAGCTGAGGGCTCGATGAGCTGTTGGTAGAGGATTTAGCTTCTCTCCCTCCCAGCCTGGAGGGGGTCCTGGAGGGTTCTTGGGGAGTGGGGAGAGGCTAGGGGATTGCCAAGGGGAGTTGAGAGGGGTAGGCACTGCTGGGTGGAGACCCTTGCAGGCAGGCCTGGTCTTTGTCTGGCTTCTGCTGGGAACTGGATCCGAGTGCGGAAGGCTTTTACTTTGGCAACCTGAAATTCATTTAGGATGATAACTGGGATGCTCTCGGTTGGAAGGTCGGTCCATAGGAAGAGGCTGATGTTATTCAGCTGTTGGTCTGACCAGGCAGGCCAGCTCTGTCACTGTGGAGCTATTGCACAGATTG
This sequence comes from Ceryle rudis, assembly GCA_033439905.1. Lineage (NCBI taxonomy): Eukaryota > Metazoa > Chordata > Aves > Coraciiformes > Cerylidae > Ceryle > Ceryle rudis. The sequence continues at coordinate 55,889 of JAAGNO010020654.1, read as the reverse complement.
GGAATTCATCTTGGTGCCAAATTTTCTCGGTATGCTCTAGGAGGGGAGTTGAAATAGATGTGCTTTCAGCATATTTTCTGTAACAGAATAGCTTTAACTACAAGACTGCCAAATGTATTGGAGAACGCAGTGTCTTGCAATTCCAATGTTTGGGTTGTTTACACCTAAGAAAGAGACTGGGGAGGGAAAACTGCAGTATGAAGCTTATCTAATGATTTTTTTTTTTTATTCCTAGTTAACTTGTTTAGGAACTGGAACTGGCTGCATGTGAAGAAATAATCCATAATAATTCCCTAATTCCCACTAGTTTCCATTATATGTGCTTCAGCTTAAATCAGATCATACTACTAGGTATTTTCAGTTTAATACAGATTTTGGTTTAGGCCTCTAACTGTAGAAAGAAAATTCTCTGTATTCAATTGCTTTAGAGAAATTGGTGTGAATCTATAGGAGCTGGTAAGGGCTGCTGGTTCTCTTTAAGCTCTGCTGGGTGGATTTGGAGGTGATGCCAGAGGCCAGGTAATGTGAGATGGTATGTGAATTTTGAAAGCCAGTGCTTTGGTCTGGATTGAGATAGTCTAACCGAATGACAAAAGTCTTTAATTGTCATGGGATTAAGGCCTGTGATTCTGTGATGAGCTTTCCTGGAGGAAGCGATCTGGTGAAGGTGTGAATGAATAGCTGTGGGTTGTTTTGGGCTTTTTGACTTGTAGAGTACTCTCAGTTGAGCTTGGGAGTTTTATTTGGGAAACATTCAGAGTGTGCTGTCAAGTAATCACTTTATTCATGGCATTTTGAAAACTTGTATGTAAACTGTGCCAGTTAGATATGCCCTTTTTCTCTGTAGAAATTTTAAATTCAGATAAACAAGACTAAGTGGAAGCCATCACCACCATGCTGTTAAAGACAAAATGACTCCCTCTGCAGTTCACACCGTCAAACCCCATCTTTTTGTGGGAAAAAATGCAACAAATTGTACTTTGCCTTTCTTTTGGAGATGAACTTGTGCTTGATGCTTTTAGAGCTGGAGAGTTAAAAACTAACAGTATTGAGGTTCCCTGCAGGCCTTAATCCTCTGTAGTTGTTCAGCATGTTTTTCAGGCCAGTTGTACCCTGGCCTGTGTGTCTTTTTTTTTTTGTTCTTCTGTACAAAGACTTTGTGAGCCATTCTTGTTCAGTGGTATTATTTCATTGAAAAGATGGCTTTAGGGTTCAGAACCGAGATCATGGTTTGGATTAGGGTAGGATCCAAATGCTAATCAAACTAGATCTGGGGTTTAGACCTGTCTAAGGATGTGAAAACTGTAGTCAAATTCTAGCTAGAAAATAAACTTATTGTTCCTTCCTGAAAATGAAGTATTGGAGCAGGCTTAGCATGCCCTTGCAGTTTGGAAGGGTTTGCACTCTAAGGTTTTCAACAGCTATAATTAATTTTAATTGGTGGCATACAATTGCATGTGGTGAGGCTTCAGTGTAACAGTATTTCAGTGTTGCACTCCTAAGTAAAATGTTAGGTCATGAATAAAGAGTACAGGCTTTTGCCAATCTACTGCTGGCAGGTCAAATATTCATTTTAGTTAATGAATAGCTTCAAAATCCTCATCCTGTTTCCCATTGGGAACATGTAGGGAATGACAGAAGAGTCAAACCTGGTACTATCTCAAATGCAAAAATTTAATGGTGCTTTATGGTTCTTGTTTGGACTGGGAATACTGAGCTTCTGTTTAGTTGTATTTAACTGTAGTTTTCTTTGTTGAAAATGTGGAAAAGGTGGTCAATTGCATCCTGCTGTTGCTATACCTCTAGTGGGAAAGTGAAAAATACCTGTTGGTAAACACTGCAAGGAATCCAGGCTTTTGCCATTAAATTGACTTGTTCTCCACAATGCATACCAGTGCTTAGATGGATGCGGATTTCTTCAGGACCCTTGTCTTCCAGGTGCTCCACCTCAAAATGTGTGGGAGTCCTTGATGTTCCCTGGGACAGAGCTCAGTTCAGGTACTGGATGTTAAGTATCTGGGGAGCTATGTAAGAGTGAAGGATGAGCAGAGGTCAATTCTCCTTCCCCACCCATATAGCTGAGATTAGAAATCAAGGGTATTATAACAGATCTAATGGCATTTTCCAAATGGCAACCAAGCCAAGAGGTCTGTGATGGTAAACCAACCACAAACAGACATGCTGCTACTAGGTGGCCGTTTCTTTCCTCCTGTGCCTGCAGCTTTCCTGCCAAGCTTCTGGCAATACAGTTCTGTAGGGAAAAGCTTAATTGTCTTTACAAGATAAACATTTTACTTCATAGTTTATCACTTTTTTCCTTTTTATGTCATTGCCAGTCATTTTCAAACTGCTTGAACCAAATAAAAATTGTGGAAGTATGTTTTATGTCTTAAATCACTCAGATATTGTGACTTTCAGATTTTTGGAGGGCACAGTTCTTCACTGAAAATTAAGCTCTAGGAGTGGATGCATTTCTGAATATTTCTTTCTTTTGATTCATATACAGTATTAACATGGGATATTAATCTCTGTTTTTAGTCCTTAAATGAGAAGCTCATCCAGATTGGGTGAGAACCCACTGATTTTAATGTCATGAATATTCTAGAAGTACAGGCTAAGATTAGACTTTGTTTTAATGCAAGGTGAATAAAAAGGGCACTTAAAATCATTAATGCTAGACCTATATGAACTTGCTAATTTTTGTTTCTGAGGCTGATAATCTTTCCTTGAAGCAAAATCTCTAGTTTGAGTGGCGGAAGGGAGGAAAAGCATGCAGTTTATTTCTAAGTGTTTTACCTTCTTTGAGAGAGGGCTGTGATGCCTATGTAATCATTTTCTTAAATTTTTAAGCAGTGTTTTCCATCTTATGCCCACTTAGAAGGCAATGCCAATGGTCCCTGTTTCAGATATTTTTGTGTAAGCAGATATATTTGCATGATTAAGAGTGGGAGCTTGTAAAATGGACAGTGTTAAAGCAAGTTCACTTTGCTCCGTCTGGGAAGTCACTTCTGGTAAAGTTAAATTGTGTGGAAGGAGGAGGATGTCCTACACCTCTGTATGAGGAATCCAGGGGCTTTCTTTCTGAAAAAAGTCACATCTCGATTTTTCACTGATGCAATAGTTTGCCTTTTTTTAGTGTCCTTTTTTGGCTGACAGCATTCATCTGATGTTGAAATAGTAGTTGGTTACTATCTATGCCATCAATTTATTGGCCAGGTAAACTGTAGTGTAAAACCAGAATAATTTAGAGAATCTGTATGGGAGAAGAAAGGAAGGAGACTATTCCTGAAAGCTTGAATCTGATACTGCTGTGTGCTTATATTAAATTAACTCAGATTAATTTTGCCTGTTTGGAGTTAATTCTTGAGATAGTGACTTCTGTTTAAATTAAAACAATTGGTTTAGCTCTGCTTTACAGTGTCAATATGAAGCCATGTGCCTGTATCACTGGTGTTTGTTAGTGTAGCTGTGGCCCTGACATGGAGAAGCAGGATAGTGATATGGTAGTGAACTATTAATAGGCTGCTTCTCAAATTCAGTAAATGAAATTCATCTGGGTCAGAGTTGAGATTCTGCTTTTGAATCAAACAAGACTCCTTTCTTTTGCTTTTGAGTACATTTTGCCTAAAGATTGACAGTATGCTCTTCTAATCCTGATCAAACTCTTCTAGGTGTGTGAGGTCCAGTTGCTGCAAGATGAAATGAGTTAGCATTAAATCAGAATTTGATGTAAAGGATATTTCTGGTCCTTTGGTCATCTCTTGTCCATGGCTGACAGGGGAAAAAGTTGATGTTGGAAGTTGTCGTTTTAGTAATGTTTGCACTTGGTATGCAGTTTGACTTGTGTGTAGAATATTTTTATGCTTATGGTCTGCTGCCTTGTTTTGTGCTTAGGGAGTAACAGAGGTCTGAAGAAAGTTCAGTTGCACTGGTAATGATGTGCTAAAAGAAGGGTAGCAAAAGAAATTCAGCTGTTGGTTATTTGGGCTGTAAGGGGGTTTGCCTAATCTGAGAGATTAGAGATGCTGCAGAGGATGGGAAGAGTGATTACTGGGTGGGTAGGTTGAGGGTGGAGGCTGTGCTGTGAAGAACAGGTGTGAAGGCATAGTTGAGGAGGGAGGTAGTGATAGATCTTCCATGGTTCAGGCACCCCACTAGTGTTAGGCTTGGGTTTGAGTGCTGAGAAGAGGTTTCTATAACTGTCTGTTTAGAAGAACCTTGTTTTTTAGACTTACCATGACATAGCTGTTGATAACCATCCTGCTACTGGCAATCTGCATGTTAAATAGGCTCTGTGATAGGTCTGACTGGCCAGAGAATATCAATACAAGGTAAGTGTTGATGCATAATACCCAGGCAGGCTATAGGCATGAGAAAAGGGCAGCCAAAGGCATGTCATGCGAGATGTTTTACCAACAAGGCTTTTTTAAAAAAAAAAAACAAACCCAACAAATCTTACCCTATCTAAACATGCCATAGCCCGTCTAACGTCACTGTGGCTATTGCATTCTTCCAAATAAGTGAATTTCTGGGGCTGATGGGATTTCTTCCCTCCTTCTCAAGTATCTTCCACAAAAGTGCTCATGCATTTTAAATTCATATCAAGTGTCACAAGGTACACAATCAGATTTTCAGAAGTGATTTCTTGGAAAATAATTTTGCTATATTGTGTTAATACAGTAAAATGGCTGTATAATGTGATGTTTAAATATGCAGTGGGAGTAAAGGGTAAAATGAAATGCCATAGTATGGGAGTATACATCTTGTTTAAACTATCAAGGAAGGAGTAACTTAAGACCCAATACCATCTGTTCTTCAGTTGTTTGTTACAGAGGGATACAAAACACTTATTCATGAACTCTGGGGAAGAACAGATAGGAGAATGGAGGCTCAAATAACATTTGAGGGGTTTTTCTTATTTGGCCTTTTTTTTGTGAATTCAATCTGATCTTCATTCCTAACTTCTTAAAGGAAAATTAAACGTGCTTTAGGTAGTACTTGATCCCATTATGAATCTCAGCCACACCTTACCAAAGTGAATTTGAATTTTAATGTTGCTTTTGGGGAACTATCTTACTTTTTCCATTAACTCTTTAGCAAAGTAGGGGTAGAGAGCTGTGGTTCTGTACTAAGCACAGTAATGTGTTCTGTGTATCCCTGTGTTAACAGGGCTTGTCCAAATGCCGTTGTCAGAATGTTTTAAGTACTTAAAACTGCCTAAAAGTAAGACTGAACAGATGAAGGTTTTTTCTTTAAATCATCAAAAAATGTTTGTCCTATAAAATAAGGTTTTGTTAAAAAGAAAAAATGACAGTTGGTCACTTTGAGAACTATTTATTTTACAGAAGCAGTATAAAACAAGCATTGCCCCTGTCTGCTTCTGAAATGGATGTTGCTTTCTCTCACTGGCATGTGCTTGAGAGCTTAAAAAATTACACAGTGGTTATTCCAGATTTTTGTACAATAGTCAGCTTTTTAACACTGCTTTTCCTGATGATATTGGATTTTTTTCAGTTAGAGCATCATTTCAGGTGACCCATTCTACTCTCTGGGGCTAGTAGAGCTGTGGTGGTTGAGTGAGCAGAATCAATTCTGTCTGTTAAAATAGCACAGCATAGAAGGTGGAGGGAAATCACAAAATTTCCAGAGGCTGTGTCTCGTTGCTGTAGGCCTGTGCAGCTCTCTGCTGAAACATTTGATAATATCTAGGCCTTGTAAAACTGATTCCAAATAGGTTTATTTTGTTTGAGGCTCTCTGATTAATTAATGAAAATTGCCATGGTTATGTGCATTAGAATTTGTTTTGTTTCTTTCATATCAGTGTTTGTTTTGAGAACTGTGTATAATAAAGCAACTGCTGCATTAATGAAATGGACTTGCTTTTCTCTCAGTTACAATAAGGCTTACTGCCTTTCTTTACTAATGGAGGATGAGAATATCTTGTCCTTCGGCAAACAGCAATCATGGCTGGCATGGGTGGTTTTGCATGTACTTAGTATTTGCATTTAAAAAAATTAATAGTAGATGTAGAGAAAAATATACAACCACTCATATTAAACTACAGGATATAGGATGAAATAAATTGGTGAGGAGGCTGGAGAGTGTTTGCTTATAGCCTGTCTGTGATCCTGCCTCTTCAGGTGATGTTCTCCCTTGTGTCGTGGTGGCTTTTGCGTATATTTCTGGGGATGCAGCATCAGTCCCTACTGCCCTCTAGGCTTCTAATTTTTTTTCCTTGCACAAGCTGTAGTAACTCGTGCAAGTCTTTCACTGACCTTTAAAGTCATTATGGCAGTTCAGCCTGACAAAAGCCTGTGATCTCCAGAACTTCCAGCGCAGGAAGAACATGTGATATTTGGGAGTTGTTCGTATTGTAAGGGCCGTGTTAGTTTTAAGTTCTGGTAGCACCATTTCAGGAAACAAATGAGGATTTTTTTTCTGTAACTTCTGTCTAAAGTGAGAGAAAGGCTCCTGATGATAATCTACTTGTCCTTGGATGTGTGGCAGATTCTTGAACTGGATTAAAGTTATCTAAAGCAAGTTTGAGCTATAAATTCTAGGCTGCCAGAGCTTCTGAGCCCTATTGGTATCAAGTAGCAGTGGTCACTTGGTCTTTAAACAGGAAATTGACTTTGGAGTCTTTGTTACAGACATTAAGGACTGTTTAGTTATGCTGGTCTCAGATCTGCATCAGGCAGTGGGTGGTGAACTTGGGCATCTAGGGCCAGTTCCTATAAAGATGAACAGTGCAGCCCTTAGCCCGTCAGGCACGTAGCCAGCAGCGTGGATAGTGTGAGCTGCATTAGCTCAGAGCAAAGACCCAAAAGAGCAGCATGCTGATGGGGAAGGCTCCTTCCAACAGCTGGTTGCTCTATCTTCACACACATGAACTGCCCGGGGGGCTAACCACTCTGCTGTCCTATCCACCAGGCTCCCCTGTTTCCTCTTGGGATTTCCCTCTTAAATGAGAATGGAAGAGTCTCCTGTCTTGAATGCATGAAGTTGCAGGAGGTGTCCTCCTCACCCCTCCCTTAGCTGCAAGTGTAGTAGTTCAGTAGCTTTCGTAAAGGCTCCAATGACTGTTAGAGGTGGGAATGGGAATTTGGAATTAAAATGCCCTGTTTAATTTAAATCATTTGCAATAAGTATTGTGATCATGAGAAGGGAGATGGCAATACCTCTTCTAGGTCATGTAAGGTGCCATTACCCAGCTCTTTCACGGTGTGGTAGGCATGCTCTGCAAATGTCTCTTGGCCTCAACTATTTGAGGAACGGGTGAAGAGTTCAGTTCTGGATTTCAGCTGTGTTTATATACAAGGGGGGCACTGAACTAAGTTAAGACTGAGGCCATTTGGGGCATTTGCAAGAGACCTTAGCTTTTGCAGGTGCATCATCTTAAGAGAAAGTCAGAGTGCCTTCGGTACACTAGCAGCTGGAGGCCTGGAGCCAGAGCTCCAAGTGCCGTCAGAAGAGTGCATTTGGACGTAGGTCAATTGAAAGCCTTAATTTTGTAGTCTCATGTTAAATTAAGCCAACTGGATAGATTCCCACATGATACAAGATACTCCTATGAAGGCACCCTGTGGCTTCCTCTAGGCTATAGACAAATCTCTCGATCCTTGAATGTGGAAGAGGATTAAGCTTTCTTATCAAAGTATAGAAGAAATATCTATGATTGGGAGAGGGAATTGAAATCTTTAAGTCTCTCAAATAAATTTCACAAAATATTTTTTTTTTTGTGGCTTGACTGCTTGAATTCCTATTCCCTCTCCACCCCGACTTCAGCATTCTGTCAAAGCCTATACCCCTGCCATGAAAAGCTACATTGACACCTGGGCTGTTAATATGGAAGGCTTGTTGCGTGAGAGAAAAGCAGCTGTGCTCACTTCTTCCAGAGAAATTCTGGCCCCTCATACCATGGAAAATAGTTAATACTTAAAATGTGTGTGAGCTGAGATGTGTATCTGTTCACACGAAGGCAGCATTAACAAGCTTTTAACCACTGAAGCTACAAAACTACTGGAAACATTAACTGGTTTGGGTTGGAAGGGACCTTAAAGATCATTTAATTCCAACATCCTGCCATGGGCAAGGATACCTCCCACTAGATTGTGTTGCTAAAAACCCTACCCAGTCTGGTCTTGAACACTTCCAGGGATGAGTTGTCCACAGCTTCTCTGGGCAACTTGTTAAGACCCTCATCCTAAAAAAAATTGTTACATCTTGTCTGGATCTACCCTCTTTCAGTTTGAAAATGTTACCCCTTGTACTATCACTGCATTCTCTGATTAAGAGCTCCTCTCCTTCTTTCCTGTAGGCCCCCTTTGAGAACTGGAAGGCTGATGAGGTCTCTCCAGAGTCCTCTTCTCCAGGTTGAACCACCCCAACTCTCTCAGCCTGGCCTCACAGGGGAGGTGCTCTAGCCCACTGATCATCTTTGTGGCCTCCTCTGGACCTGCTCATTCAGGTCTCTACCTATCTTTCTTTGGGGACCCCAGAGCAGAACACAGTATTCCAGGTAGGGTTTTGCCAGAGCAGAGGGGTGGAATCCCCTCCCTCAACCTGCTGGCCACACTTTGGATTCAGCCCAGGATGCAGTGGGCTTTTTGGGCTGCCAGTGCGTGTTGCTGGCTCATGCCCAGCTTTTTATCCACCAATACCCCAAGTCCTTCTCCACAGAGCTCTCTCAATCCACTCATAACCTAGCTTGTAATTGTGTTTGGGATTTCCCCAGCTGTGCACTTGTTGAACTTCATGAGATTTGCTTGGCCCCATTTCTCAAGCCTGTCAAGGTCCCTCTGGATGACATCCTTTCCTTCCAGTGTCAGCTGCACCACACAACTTGGTCACATCGTCGAACTTAACGAGGGTGCCTTGATCCCACTGTCCATGTCATTGACAAAGATGTTAAACAGCACTGGTCCCAGTACCAACCCATGAAGAATGCTACTCACGTCCACTCTGACATTGAGGCATTGGCTGCACCTCTGAGAGCGTTGCCATCCAGCCAATTCCTTATCCACCAAGTGGTCCTTCAAATCCATGTCTTTCCAATTTAGAGACAAGGTTGTCATGTGGGACAGTGTCAAGTGCTTTGCAGAAATTTAGGTAGCTGACATCAGTTACTCTTCTTGTATTCACCAACACCGTAACCCTGTCATAGGCCACCACTTTTGTCAGGAATGATTTGCCCTTAGTTGGCTGTCACCAGTCACCTCTCTGTTTTCCATGGGCTTTAGCATAGTTTCCCCAAGGCCTCATGCCTTTGTAGGGCACAGAGGTGACGCTGCTCAGCATGTAGTTGCCTGGGTCTTCATTTTTTCTCTTTTTTTTTTTTTTTTTTTTTTAAAATAGGGATTGTTTCTCCTTTTCCAGAAAACTCTTGAAGCAATTCTTTAAGTAACATCAAAGCATTAAATACAGAGCTCCATTTGTTGAAGTATGTGTGGACTTTTTTTTTTTTTTTTTTAGCATTATCTCTCAAGTGGCTTGAAGGATGGGGAGCATGGGCTAGTGCTCTTTCTCACAAGTGGGCTTCAGAGAAAAATTTCCTCTAAATAGCTTTGGGTTTGGTCTGCAACCTCTTATGTGTGAACTGAGACAGTTGAGATGATGGAGGCTGTGTATTCAAAAGCATCTTGTGCAAATAAACAGGATTGGGGGTGTTTATTGACTATTGCCACACTAATATCTATCCACACTTCTGTTCCTTTTCTTGTGATGTTGCTGAATAACAATTTATAGCAAGTGTTGCTGGGGAGCTCAGTCCGAGTTGGAAGGAATCTTTTGGCATGAAGGTGGCAGTGACTGAAACTGGAGGGTCTGTGCTTGGGGAGTTATCTTTGCCTGAACAGGACATAACAGAAAACACACAGCTTACTAATTTAGGACCTAAATTTGAAATCGGTGTTGCTGCTGAATCCCAAATTCTCAGTGCAAGGGGTGTGACTGATACTGATCTGGTTTTATTACAGATAAGGGAAGGATTACAGGGTGATTCATCAACTTGTTCCTGCATTCCCTTGCACGTTTTTAGGGAGCATTTATTAAAGATGGATGCTACTTCATACAAACATCCCAGTAGGCTTTTAAAAAAGTTTCATGTCTTTTTCATTCTCATTCTTCCTCTTTGTCCTCTGCCACCCCACCAAAAGTTACAAGGACAGGGTTCGGCTCTTCAACACATTCTGCACTGCCACAGGGTAGATACAAATACACTTCTTTTTTTCATGCCCCTTTCTTTTCGTTAGAGCTTCATTTTCTCAGTCACATGGAATGAGCTTCTTCAATTAATCCTGTAAGATACTATTTCACCTAACAACAGCCTTCCAGTTGTGCAGGGGGTTTTCATGGGCAGTGCTCTGTGCAGCAATGAGACTGTCAGTCAGTGACAGCTTGGGGTAACTTCTCATCTTTTTGCAAATCCTGATGAACTTGAGATAAAAATCAGAAGTTGCAGAGAAATAAAGGAAAATGAGGTAGCATCTAGTGATGTGAGTTGAAAAGGTGGTTTATAACCTCTCGTGCAATAATTGTTAGCTTCCGATTCTTACCAATGACTGATATTTCTGGTCTTTCTATCTGCCTTGCTGATGTTTAGCTACCCCGGTTCTGATGCTGAGATTAATGATTTAACAATACATATGCTGTACACGTTTTGTTGTTTTTCTTTTTTTTCAAAGTTTTGCTAAAATTTATATGTTGTGTATTTTATGAGCGCTTTATTTGTGATCCTAGTTGCATTACCTCTGATTTTTAGAGCTGAAATTCTAATTTATGAATTCTGTTAGAGAAAGGAAAAAAGCCATTAAAAAATTTCCACTGAGCTTATTTTTGTGCGCAGAAAAAGAGGGCTCCATAGTTTGTTTTGAGCTCTGACCTTTGTACTGAAAAAGTTATATAGTGTATATTCAAAATGGATTTCTGTCGGCAGGGTAATGAATGAAATCATCTTGTAGTTGGGAGTCCTTGGTACCTAGTAAGATGTGAACTCACCATGAAGCTGCTTCTCACAGCTTGATTATTTCTGAATGTACTTTTCTGCGGATTTATAGCTACTAGGATAATTTGTATTCTGCAGTTTTTCCTTTGGTGGGGGCAACTAGAGAATTGTCTTTCCCTTTTATTTCAATTTTCCTGAAAATTGAAAGTTGCTTTGTTTCTACGAGTCACTACCCTGGCTTACTCACAAAATGTATTGTGGACAACAGGGGACACGTACACACAGCATCAGTGCAGTCTTACTTTCTGAAGAAAGAGAGGCTGAAAAGCAACCCTTCGTGGTTTTTTTTCCTAACCACTAGAAATAACTAGAGGGGATAAGTTTTCTTAGTCTTGTCCTGCTCTTCGTAAGTCTATTAAATCTGTGCAAGATGCCAAACGCCCAGGAGTTAGGGATGAGCGCTGTAATGAGCTGTTGCCTGCACTGAAGTGTTCTGTATGGATGCTGCTCTGCTCCTCTGGAGTGCTGCAGTGGAGATGAAGGGTGTTAGCTAGATCGGGGTGTGTTGGGGCAATGTGGGGTCCTGCTGCTGCTGGAGGAGTGCTCCTCAGTGTCCTACCCCAGGCCTGGCAAGACAGCAAGTGTGCTGTGCTATTTATAGCACTTCTACAGAGCCTCAAGGAACGTATTTCTGTAATAATGGACGGGTGGCTATGCAATCTATATGGAGGACACAGTGGAGTGTTTCAAGTCTGGTTTAAAGTAATTTCTTAGCCTCCATGAATTAAGTGAAAGCCATTCCTCCTTGTTTATCAGCATAGCATCAATTCTGCAGAGTGTGTATTCAGTTTTCCCATCAATTTAGCACAGAGTTGCATGTATTTTTCTCAGCGTACATATTTAAGGGTTAGAAAGAACTGTGACCTGTGACAAAACAGAGTGTTTGTGTGAGTGGAAAAATAGGACTGGTTTAATGAGATCTTAAATGTGCTGAAATGTTAAATACCCTTACAGGACTAAGTCAGATGGATAGTTGGTCACAGAAGCCTGTTCACCTGTTGTAATGAGCTCAGTTAAAAATAAATAAAAATAATAATAAAAAAGCTGCATACTATTTCTGAGGTGCTCAGATGCTTGTGTACCAAAGTTTTAAAATCCCTGATGTTTCAGTAAGCATTATATTCAGTCTGTGTTTTAAGCATGGTATATATTTTGAAATATATTAACATTAAGAGAGCAGCAGCTTTTATTCTTAGGTCTGTCCAAAATTGCCGTGCAAATTTACCTGGCTTTAAAATAATTCCTTGCACCAATTGTGGTTGATTATAGCAGGTCATAAGAGTGTTATTTCTATTGCAAGATTAAAGTGAACAATTATTTTTTTTTAATTGGAGAGATAACAAAAGCAACTATATACAGTACACAGCAGCAGCAGTATGTAAGCCTGTACCAGAGCCGTAATCTCCATAGAGGAAAACACAATGCAAAATCATATTTGTAAATATATATATTTTTACAACATAGCTAGACAGTCAGTGGTTCAGTAGATGGACAACTTCTTAACCCTAGATGTGGAGGAGAAAATGTATGCTCCAATGCTTCCCAGCTTTTCAGAGAAAACCCCAGTAATTCTGCCTTTTTTTAAGAAACCATTTTAGGAATGTTATAGCTGCTATCTGGGTTCATTTTGTAGTGCTGAGCCTTGTTAAATAGCTGACATCTGATCTATCTGGTAACAGTACTGCAAGTGGAGTGGGAAATTCATGAAGTAATGGCTGTGTTGTGATTTGATTTAGATTACTGTGCTCTTACCTGTTGAGTTGCTGTTCATTTTCCTATTCATGGCAAGTGTTCACTGTTTCTTTACTTGGTCTTTGCCTGTTGCACGTCCGTAAGATGGATTTGAGAGTTATTTTAACAAAACCACACGAATTGTGCAATAGTAATCATAATAAGGATAAAATGTTTATTTAGGTGAGATAAATACAAGAATCTAAAGTTGTCCACGTCCCCTTAAATTCAGCAACTTTAAATAAAATCATCACAACAAATATTCTTTGTTAAAAGAGCCCTTGAAATATGTGAGTGTTTAAAATTAATTGGGGCATGTGGCACTTTCATTGGTAGTCGTGCAGAATATATAATGTACTTCTGGTAGGCAAAGCACACCTGAATGGTTTAAATAAAAATAAAAATCTTTAGTTTGTGAATTCTGAAGTGCTGTCTTTAGAAAGTACCTGGAGTGGTTTAGGTAGGAGGATTGTGAACTCATTAGGTAGAATTCTTCCTAAGCCTTGCTTTACAAATAATTCAGCTGGTTCTTTACGCTGGAACTGATCTATCAGCTTTCTCATGAATATTGTGTGTGAGATGATGCTGATCACCATCCTCGGAGGTATTTAAAAGACATGTAGATGTGGTGCTGAGGGACATGATTTGGTGGTGGGATTGGCAATGTTAAGTTAATGGTTGGACTCGGTGCTCTTAAAGGTCTTTCTCAAGTTGAACAGTTCTACAACTCTGTAATTCTATGTGCTGTCAAACTAAGATGCTAGAAAGTTGAGAAATTTGGTCTTTAAAATGAAATTGCTGCTTCGAAGAGGGCAATTGACTAAAACTTTTGTTTCAGTCAATTAATTGTTCTTAGAATGTCTAATTTTGAAAACTTCTGAAAACAAAGCTTTAAAAAAAATGTAAATAGCTTTGTGACTCATAAGAAGTTTTTCTTTGATCTTAAAAATGCTCTGGTATTTTTGTATGGATGATAATCTTTATCTAGTTTTTATCTTTTATTATTCATACTTTTATTTATAGTATTCGAACCATTGATTTCTTTGAAAATTGGCTGAATCTGCTGGCAAGACGAATCCAGCCTCCTCCTGCAAAAAGTCCTTTGCTGAATACTTTTGAGCACCCTCTTCTGATATATCTAGTATTTAACTACAGCTACTTGGAACATCTTGGAGCTCTGACTTGTACCTTTTAGACTTCTAGATAAAATACGACTTGTAGAAAAAGAATATATTTGCAGTAAATCAAATTGTATTTGTTTCAAGAGTGCTAATATAAAATGAGTGATCTTTGAAAACTTTCTTGTCTAGAATTTGATTAATACCAAGATTTTGTTAAAATGAAAGGCTCAGCATTGTGTCCTGATAGCAATTAATTCCCAGTGAGCCTGCCCACCGCTTTATTTATTTGCACTGCAGCAAAGAAATGCCACAAATTATTTCTGTAATCAGGTTAATGGAAGAGCGGAAAGAGGTAAGGAAAAAATTTCTGAATTTGATATCATAGTAGAGGGAAAGAGTGGGAAGGGCTGACGTGGCACGTGCTGTGATGTGCTGCCTTCCCAAGTAGGAAGCATGTGTTGTGCCTCGGTAGCTGGCAACCTGTAATGACTGCTGGGAGCTAGTGCCCGAAATGCTCTTTTAATAACATACATTTTGTATGTACATTATTAGAGTGGATATTAGTGGTTTTTTTCCCCATGGTCATGTCTTGGGAGAATAGGGTGAGATGAGAAAAATTTCTTTAGCCAGCATTTTCTTGTTTTTCGGGGAGAAAACTCCCAGAATCTTTCACTTGAATTTCTCCAGCTTTAGAAAAGACTGTGTGAATTTAAACACAATTAACAAACTACCCCAGGGTTGGTTTGTTGTTTGGGGTTTTTTTTTGTTGTTTGTGGGGTTTTTTGGTGGTGTGTGTTGTTTTTTTGTTGGTGGAGGGTTGTTGGGTTTTTTTTGGTTGGGTATGGTGGTTTTTTTGGTGGCTTGGGTTTTTTGGTTGTTGTTTGGGTTTTGGTTGTTTGGGTTTTGGTTGTTTGGGTTTTGGTTGTTTGGGTTTTGGTTGTTTGGGTTTTGGT